>OMNV01001007.1:9175-25523 GCA_900303265.1 Brotula barbata | reverse complement strand
CCCCCCCCCCCCTTACAGGTCGGTCTTTTGTACGAAGAAGGCGTGAGGAAAGCACACAGCAGCGACTCCAGCAAAAGGACGTTCTCCGTGTACAGCAGCTCCAGGCAGCCGGCTCGCTACGCCGCCAGCTACACTCCCAGGTACGCAGCTCCGTGAAGACGTGCACGTTTTGCTTCTGAGCTGAGTGTGTGTCTGATGTGGAGTGAAACGTGTTTTGTCCGCAGCGCTCCCATGGATACGAATCTACTGAGCAACATACACAAGCTTTTCTCCGAGAGGATCGACATCTTCAGCTCGGTCGAATTCAACAAGGTGAGCGTGGATCTTTGTTACGCTTCGCAAACTTGCACGACGCCGTTCTCACACACTCCCTCGCTGTCGCAGGTGTCCGTGATGACGGGAATCATCAAAATCAGCCTCAAGACCTTCTTGGAGTGCGTCCGGCTACGCACGTTTGGCGTTTACGGCCTGCAGCAGATCCAGGTGGACTGCCACTACCTGCAGATGTACCTGTGGCGTTTTGTCTCCGACGAGAACCTCGTGCATTTCCTGCTGGACGAGATAGTGGGAAGCACCGCCCACCGGTGCCTGAACCCCTCCCCCATGGAGCAGAGCGTCATCGAGGTCATCTGTGAACGAGGTTAAAGCTCGAGGTGGAGCGCAGCCGCAGTCGAGTCGGTACAGGCGTTATCTGTTACAGAGTCAGTTCCAGCGTTGAACTTTCCCACTTTTAAGTCTCCAATCGTGACAATATTCAGCCAAACACTAACATTCTGCACTGAAGGTTCAACCTGCAAATATTAAGAATTCTTCAGACACTAAAAAGATAGAAATTGAATGTGTAACTCGGTAAAATCTCCAAGTTTAAGCTTCCATATCCGTCACCGTGCAAAGCGTGTGTGAGGACATGGCAGCCTGTTACAAACCCGAATTAGACGTTTATCCCTGAGAGCATTGGAATGATTTGACTGTGGAACCGATCGACTCATGTGAAACTCTGCTCATGTGTTTCGAGTAGAATTAGGGGACATCCACCCTCCGTCTAGGCTGATTTTTCAGGAGGAAATCAAGGTAAATAAGTGCAGATTTAAGGAAATTAACAAAATAAATCAGTGCAAACGTCTCACGTGATAATGAAAGTGTTTACTGCTCAAAATGAGTGCGCTGTCTTGTGTTTATAAAGATTGCTGTCTTTTCATTAGCGACTAATTTAATTTGTAATCTGTAAATCATCGATTATTTAATCCACATGTAACGCTGAGGTTTAAAAAAATGCAGCATATTGATCTGTTGCCTTCGAATTGTGCTGTGATCTAGTTTATGAGAATGGCTTGCCCAGATAAACAGTATGGATGTTTAAATATTGTACGTCTACAATAAAGTATGAATGTAAGAGTCAAACGTTAAGTGCAGTTTTATTCATAACACATTTGTACAATAAAAGAGCCGCTGTGCGTGACGCCTTTTGACTTCAACGATCCATAGTATGTAACGGGAAATAAATTGAGCGTGTATTTCCCAATGTGAGAGGAATTCGTCCCTGCCTGCTCGCCACCAGGCCAGCGCATTTGATTGGCTGAAGCCTCTTTTCCCCACCCTCTTCAGATGACCGTGATGGGATTTGATTGGCTCAGGGACGCTTCGTGCTGGAGTACGAGTGTTTGTGGGCGTGTCCACCTGCAGGTTGCAGGATAGATGCAGGAAAATTGATTTTAGTACCGACTTCACGTCCATGCAGTGCACCGGTAAGACGTCCCGTCAGCTGTGTTAGAAAGCCAACATTAATCTTAAAATACGCCGCATTTTACGACGAAGCTTATACTTTTTTTCTTGCGTTTACCGCCAATGTTGCGCCTCAATAATGACCCAGGGGTGCTTCACGGCCACAAATGTCAGCATACATGAACACAGTAAACAAGCTAAGTCCATTTTATAATGAACAGTAGTTTTTTTTCCTAGATGGAAACTCGATTTTACAGTGATTTTGATATTAAAACAACACTACAGTTGGTTTACAGTAATGGTAGTAATAGTACAGTGATCCCTGTTGGCATCATGCTGCCTTCAGGTGCTCCTCGTAAACTCGTGTACTGTCGCGCTGGTAAATTAATTGTTAAATTTGTGCACAAATAGTATTCTGGGGATATTTTTATGGCCCTTTTCATATTTGTAATACATTTATGAGTGAGTATAGCACGTAGAGAAGACTTTAAAATATCTGAATTTCTTGAGAAGCTCTGATTTGAAAAATACAAAACAGTAACTCAACCTTTTTCATCTATGGCATTTTTAGATTCACGTAAAATTTGTTTATATTTGATCGGTTTGGTATCATCTAATTAATAATCAAATAGTAACAAATTGTTACTTGATTACATATGGTTACTTGGTTACTGTGTACTGCAGTGGTAGAAAGAGGAGCAGTGCATGTCGACACATGTAGTAGATGTTTTAAGAATAGCTGTTAGACTGGATGGGAAACTTGGAATGCAGTGGAAGCGGAATAAATGAACTGTTTACATTTACTAGGGTTCATCCATTTGTGTTGACGCGAAGGAAGGAATTCATTCAGATTGGAAATCATAATGGGACAAATTATTTTATTTGTCTTACAAATGCTCAGAGCTGAAAAATACTTTAAAAACGTACTATTATACTAAACATCACCACTTCAGCATATAAATTGACATACATCTGCACTGACATTTTCACAGGAGACCAATCATGAGGCAAAACAGAGAGCTGCTCAAACACAGACCCTCACACACCACCGAGAGGGAGTTTGGAGGGACCCTGGGTGAGTCTCTGCAGGTTATACGATCTCACATCTCACAGCATCGTATCGTTCTGCTTACCTCTTTGTCTCCTTCTTCTCAGGTGCCATATGCATTCCCGTCCTTCTTCCCCTAACCGTGCTTTTCCTGGTGTGCGTGAGTCGATCCCCATCTGGCAGTGTGTTTCAGTGGCCTCCTGCTCTACCCTCCACCGACCAGCTGTGGGACCCCGTGGCCCCTGGGATTCTGCTGAGTTGGATAGCTCTTCACGCCGTCCTCTATATGATGCCGTTAGGAAAGGTATGACGTGTCCTCTATCACAGTTGAGTTGTTGATTTGGATCATGAAGATGTGAAGACAAAGTCGGATTGAGTACGAATGGATGACCTTTAATAAGACTCTATTCACCTCCAGGTGTCTGAAGGATTGGTGCTGAGAGATGGAACTCGACTCAAGTATCCCATTAATGGTACTGTGGGCGCTGCCTTTATGTTATTGCTCTGTAATAACACAGTTACCAGATTTAAATCTTATCCACCCCATGTCTACACCCTCTGTTGTCTCTGTCAGGTTTTCACAGCCTGTGTATCAGCGGCGCGTTGCTGATGTTGTTACTGTGGCTCGGGGCTCCTCTGGCGTCGCTGTTCGAGCTGCTGTTGCCGCTGGCAGCGAGCGCCATCGGAGTGTCGTTCCTGCTGTCCGTTTACCTCTACGTTCGCTCCTTTTTGGCCCGCCCTCATGCTCTCGCTTTAGGGGGCAACACAGGTAGATCCCAAAAAACCATTAAAAACATATAAAATGCCTGCTTGTGTTGTACATATAAACATATAAACATCATGTTTGTGTTTAGGATGTAAAACTACACACGCTGACTGTCCTGGATTTAGATCTAAATCCTCCTGTGAATTCCTGCTCTGTCTTTATTATCTTTTCCTCGACAGGAAATCCCCTGTACGACTTCTTCATTGGACGGGAGCTCAACCCTCGGATTGGAAACTTTGACCTGAAATACTTCTGTGAGCTCAGACCGGGTCTGATTGGCTGGGTGAGTAGAGCAGAGGAAATCAGCTGACGCTAGACGGTTTGCTGTGTGTTCCAGCGTTTTATTAAATTTGAAGCAAATGTGATCATTTCCATGTGAGAGCCTGACCACCAGGTGGCGATGTTGCTCTCCTGTGATCTTCTGTGACGCAGCCGCTGAAAATGTGCCCCTAAATCACCATGATGTCTGTTTTCCTCGCAGGTGGTCGTAAACCTGGGGATGATGATGAAGGAGGCGGAGCTTCGTGGCTCCCCCTCCCTCGCCATGGCGCTGGTCAACGGATTCCAGCTGTTGTACGTTGCAGACGCTCTGTGGAACGAGGTGAGGAGTCGGGAGGGCAGACGTAGATGTCACGATTATGTTCTTTAATCAATTAATAACACATGTTTTTTCCATGAATCAATAGTTTACAATATAAAATAACAAAAATGATGACGCCCATCCACACGTTTATGGTTTTCATGACACTTTGACGGTGTTTTAACACGGTCCATTTGCTCTTTTGTATATTTTACACCTTCTTACACTTTGAATAGTAGAACATTTGAGTGTATCCTTCCTCTCATGCCTGGTTGTGTTTTCATGTTTAGGAGGCGGTTCTGACCACCATGGACATTGTGCATGACGGCTTTGGCTTCATGCTGGTCTTTGGAGACCTGGCCTGGGTTCCCTTCACGTACAGCCTGCAGGCCGCCTTTCTGGTCGTGCACCCACAGGCCCTGAGTTCACTCGGGGCGGCGGTTATAGTAGCTGTGAACGGTAACCGCCCGTTTTTCAGATCTATTTCGTGTGATTCTTCATGATCAAACAATGAAATGCTGACATTTCTCTCCTCGCTGTCAGGTATCGGTTATTATATTTTTAGAAGATCAAACTCCCAGAAGAACCAGTTCAGACGGGATCCTACACATCCAAGCGTAGCAAGTCAGTTTTTTTTTGTGATTTTCTGTCATCTCTGCACTACATCCTGTCAATCAAGTGTCTTCTATGGATCGTATTCACGTGTATTATTTCTGTGCGATTATCCCGGAAGAGCTGGAAACTATTGCCACGGCCACGGGCAAAAGGCTGCTGGTGTCGGGCTGGTGGGGTCTCGTTCGTCATCCCAATTACCTGGGTGACCTCCTCATGGCCCTGGCATGGTCCCTGCCATGCGGTGAGTCAGTCTTACAGGCTTATTTGGGAGGTCGCACCAGCATCAAACGTACTCAGGAGATCCAGTGATAGAGGGCTGCTGATTCACAGCCTTTTTATTTGTAGATTATAACATAGCATAATAGTAATAATAAGTCATTACTTTGCCTTGACACAGTTTTCATCACCCCCAGTTTTTCCTGCGATCCAGGAAATCGTCTCATCTCCCCTCCTGTATCCTTACAACTTCTCCGTGTTTCTCTTTTCGTCAGGATTCTCACATCTCCTGCCTTATTTCTACATCGTGTACTTCACCGTCCTGCTGATTCACAGAGAAGCCCGCGATGAGAGGCAGTGCAGGGCCAAGTACGGACTAGCATGGGACACGTACTGTCGACGAGTCCCTTACAGGATCTTCCCTTATCTCTACTGAGCGGGAAAGCAGCTGGACTGACCCGGGACCAAAACGCCACATCTCGGAAACCTCGCAAAAACAAAGCAATAAGATTTTTATACATTTTAATCACGAAAGCCGCCGTCGCTGTGCAAATAGACAAACCGAGCCTGCTCAAACAGACACCGATGAGCCTCGCAGATGTTGTGAGCCAAGTGTCCACGTAAACTTCAGTACCTGTTTTAATTAAAGGACTCGGTCAAATAATCGCTCCGACGTTTTTGTTTGCGTTTTTTCACATTTTTGTAAAGTGTATTGTGTCTATAGTGAAATAAACAAATACAAAAAACACTCAGATCATCTGTTTCTTTCTTTATTATCCCTTTATGTGAATCACTTTTGACAACAGTACAAATGATAATAGGATCTTCTCTTCATTTCTGTTTCTCTGACAGGATCGCTGTCCATCACAGCAGGTAAGCAGCAAACCTCTGGACTTTTTGCACGTCTGCTTTGGGGTGGTGTCACTCGGAGTATGTTCTGATGCCAAACTAGCTGGGCGGTCTGATGGGTGTTTTGATTCAACATCGTTTTCAGTTAGGCTACAAGCTGCTGTTTGCAGAGATACAGTCGAAAAAAAACTGAAGTAGCAACAAGAAGACATAAGAAAAGTATAGTTGTGTTTACAGTGAGAGCTGCTGCTTCAGGCCTGCGTTAGCTTTCGTTTAGTATTTCGTCAAAGCTCTGGAACCACACGTCATCCCGCCTGGCTACATGTTCCAAAGATTCACCCGTCTCACCCTGAAATGACCCCAATCCTCCCTTTTATTTGCTTTGTTGATGCGAGCCGGTCAGATGTATAATGGACGATATTGGCCAAGAAGTAGACAAACAAGGAAGTTCCCATGGATGAACAGTTATCCAACTATAAAATATCACTTCAGCAATAACTGCACTCAGATAAACAGCGAGCTTTCCTGCTCTCTGAGCGCTTCTATCTCTTGCATCTACCGCTAAATGGCATGGATGTAATAAAGCGATACGGTACGAAAGGAAGCAATGCTGTTAATACTGTGTATCACGCCAGTCTGTCTCATATCCTTTAACGTTTGTCATCGGTCTGTGTACATTTAGTTTTTACAGGTCAAGGACCTTTGGGGCCAAAGACCTTCATAGAATAGAGATTCAGAGATAGGATTCACTGCTGTCTACCGTCCTCGTCGGGGATTCTCTTCAGTATTTAGCATTTTATGAATGCGTACTGCACATCTTCTTACAACACGATTGATCAAAATATGAAAAGCTAAAAGAGTCGTCTGATTGGCGAAGTTTGCAGAGAAAACACAAAGTCCCACAAAGCATTTTAATTAAGCCACAGTCTCCGTCTGCCTGCCATATGGCAATAAACGTCAGGATGACCAGATTGTGTACCGGATTCTTGCCCACATCCGTTGATTTTGCCGACCCTGTAATAATACCAGCTTTTATCATCCACACAGACACTCAGAGTGCATCGGCTGCTGCTTCTTTTTCATTTTTTTCTCTCTCTCTTTCTCATTCACAATGTAAAAAAATGGTTTTCTGGGGATAGATTTGTGGGCGTCGCTCACAGGTTGGTGGAAGCAGACAGCGGCACATTGTGAGTCTCATCGTGGCTGATTATGTGTTGTAACAGCGAGGGGTTCAGGGAAGGCCCACCAGGAGCCTGGGTCTGCACGGGATGCTGCTGAGGGTCACACCTTCCCGTCTCCGCGGGCCCCGGAGCCGAGCGTCTCCGGGTCAGGCAGGAAAACATGGCTCCTAACTGCAGGCGCACCTCGCGTTGCCAAAAGGCGTACACGAGCGGGTTGATGAGAGAGTTGGACAGCCCCAGCAGCCACAGATGATTTTCCAGCACCTCTCTGAGAATGCAGCTTTTACACAATATCTGCACCATGCACACCACGAAGAAGGGGCACCAGAGGACCAGGAAGCAGCCCACCAGCACCGCCACCATCCTCAGGGCTTTGACGTGGGCCCAGTAGTGGCTCCTCTGCTGCTGGTACTGATGTTGGTGATGCTCGGACATCCTGGAGCCGACTTGTCTTACTTGACTGATCTGTTTCTGGTGGCTGCAGGCGATCTTCAAGATATCCAGGTAGATGTAGATGAACGCGCAGAGCACGGGAAAGAAGCACACGCAGAAGATGACGATGATCCCCGCCTCCTGAATGACAGAGAAGAAGGCACAGACGCCATTGTAACCGTCTGTCTGGAATTGGTGGACCATAACTGAAGAAGAAATAACTCGGATTATCTTCCAGGATCGCGCACACACAGACACACACACAGACTATTTAAACTAATACACACTAAAAACACTAAAACACAACTTCTTTGACAAATGTGAAGAGAAAAAAAAGACAATCGTTGCTACATTTCACGGTCCTACCTGGCAAGAATCCCATGATGATGGAGCTGATCCACAGGGCTATCAGGGCCAGCGTCGCCATCCCCCTCCCAGACAACTGCGTGTAGCGCAGGGGCAACTTGATGGCCGCGTACCGGTCCAGAGAGATCAGGAACATGGACATGATAGACGCTGTGCAGGGTGACGTGACGAAGGCCATCCGCATCAAACACCTGATCTTCCCCGGAGCAGCAACAGGCGGCGCTGTGGTGGAGCGATTGGCCGTGACGTACCTGGAGTTCTCCGTGATGTTACTGCTGCCGCTGTGGAAGTCTTCCGTGGCCAGGCCGGTGATGGCCAAGCCCACCAGGGCGTCCGCCAGTGCCAGGTTGAGGACGAAGCACCAGCTTTGACTTCTCCTCTTGTGAAGCAGTTTAAGTATCGCAGCAGCCACCAGCAGATTGGTGGAGACGATGAGACAGGAAGCGACGCTCAGGATCACGGCCATCACCCGAGGGATCAGGACGCTGTGGATCGTGGGCTCCACGTAGTCCACGCTGCTCCGGGTCATGTCAACAGAGGCCTCGGTGCCCTTGTGTCCAGTCAGATACGACATGACAAAAGACAAGGATGTTTTCACGAGAAACTTCTCTGGGCTAACGTTGCTGGGATCAGAATCAGCGTCGTCCATCACAGCCGTGATTACAGCGGGGACAGAGAAGAAAACAGAGATTTGAAAAGACTGGAGGTCGTACCATTAAGTCGAGGAAGGCAAATATTGAAGTATCAAATCATATCAGCCCTTTGGTTTGCCCGAGTAAACGCACAACAGCTTTTAAACAGCAAACCTGCGAAGAACCATAAAGGATTGATCGCACAGAGAAAATAGCTCCACAAACATCTGCGCTCGTTCTCGTCCTCTGTTTTTTTTACTCCATTTTTCTTCTTATCTTCCCACAGCAACTATCTTCAAGAGTTCATCGGTTTCAAGAGCATCCATTCGAGCTCTCCAGTGTTCAAAAGCTGGCCAAGAAATGCTGAAGGACGGCAACACACACTGTTTTATCAGCAAATCCTCTTACTCCTCCTATCACGCACACATGTACACACACACACACACACACACACACAAATATATATACAAACACGTACACAGACTTCCGCTGCTCATCGCCTGCTGCCGTTTCCTTAGTGGGACTGACTGCTTGAAAGCTGGCAGAGCTGTAACGACACTTAATAAGTGGCCCAATATGGGGGAAATAAAGCGTAATAACTATGAACATGAATAAATAAATAATGGATGAATTCTTCCCAGATTCACGTTGGACCAATTTAGCTTGACTGTTTATGAATGTACTGCAAATGTTGGTGAAGTCGATGAAGAGCTTCCAGATGATGTTTTGGTTATTTCCACCCATGGTGAGATGATGAAAATGCACATTCATTCATTCATTCATTCATTCATTTCAGCCGCTGTGTGTCCGTGTGTGTCCGTGAGAACGAACGTGCTTGGTTAAACTGTAACCCAGCAGGCCACCGTCCCATTCTGGTCGCAGGAGGGACATCTGGCGAGGAGACATTTTCCACTCGGATTCACCACACAGTGGGACGTGGCTGAACATGCATCTGTCACCGGCTGCACGCGGATTCATCGTTTGGCATCGCTCCAGCTGGTGAAAGGAACAGATAGCCACAGCAGGTGAGAAAACGGTGAAGGTGAAAGCACATAAAGGAATAAAATGTGATAGAGCTCAACTCACTCTGATTAATAATCAGATCTAAACACGCCAAATCACTGTAATCCATGATTCTAGTTCTTTTTTTTTATCAGCCCCTAAACCGCCTTCAACAGACTCACAATGTCGGAATGTCATTCATCCCTGCTGGACCTTTCAGGACCTTTCACAACAAAGTGCTGGTCAGCAGTAATTGTGCCCAGCAGCACACAGGGACCTGCGACCCTGTTTACATTTCGGGCTCTGTCAACAGCAGCCGCCGACCTCTGTGACGGACTTGACGCCACCTTGACCTGGGAATTTCTCGAAGGTGCTGCCACGTTTTCCTCTTGACCTGTAGGACATTGTATCTGGTATGGATTACCGGGGAGGCGATGACGATCTGTGGACGATGACGATGTCGCTTTGCGTCGATTCTCTCTTTGGCACATTTTCTTTGTTTCTAGTTTGGCTTTGCGTTGTTCGAACTCTGTCGGAGGTCTTGTGAGATCCTAGAAATTTGTTTTCACCCGCAAAAAAAGTTGCCCTGGATTTGCTCGGGTGGAGCCACATCACAGGTCACAGGGTTGACGTGTGTGTACGCCCGTGCCACTCTACCTCTTTTCCTTTGTGTCCCTTTACAGATAAACTGACAGCGATCTTGTGTTTCTATGAGACTGAAGATGAGTTTAAAGAGACGACTGCTGTCCATGTTGTTGTGCTGTGCTTACTGCATGGCCTCGCTCTTCCGTCACAATCCCAGCCGCAACAGCTGTTTCTCGCCTGGAAGAGGGTGAGTGTGCATCAGTGTGTGCGTGCGCGTTGAGGCATCGACACACAGAATCAATGCAGGTGATGAGTATTTGTGTTATCTCGCTGTGGACAATCCAGAAGTCTCCATTTCTCTCCCCTACGTTTCCTTCTTTCCTCCTGTACGTCTCTCTGTCTCTCTTTTTGTTTATGTGCTTCTGCCTGCCTGTTTCTTGTACCCTCGGCTCATATTTTCTTCATCTCTGCCCCTCACTCTTGTTCCTCTTCTCTTTTCTCTCAGGAACATGGTGTCAGTGGTCCAGCAGCTTTATCAGCGCGTCATTCGGCTGCTACGCACCACTCTGTAATCCACAGCACTTCCTGTGTTGGCACCCAATGCACTAAGATGGTCCATCCTGTCACTCACTTGAGCTGCTGCCGTCTATGCATCTGTACCTGCATGTTCACAGAGTAGATACGGCAGAAGAAGTAGAGGGTGAAGACGGAATGGCCTCCACTCTGCGTTTTACTGCTGTGATTCTCTGACTTCATAGTAAAGAGGAGGAGTGTTTAGAAGAGCCTGTAGGAGTGGAGTTGAAGGTTAAAAGTTTAGATGACTGGAATGAGAATCTGTCGTCTGGTGTGAAGGAGCAAATTGCATGGAAGGAAGCAAATCTCCAAAACCTTCAGTGGAGCTGCAACCAAAAAAAAAACCCTAAAGTGGATGTGAGCAGCATTCAGATTCGATCTTGAAACATTACTCCGTGCTACACGGGGCCCACAAAAATCATGGTTGAACCTTGCTCGTGTTCTCACCAAGGGTATGTTTCAGTCTTAAGTGGCAGAAATTGGAAAACATGATTCTTCTGTCAGGGGCTCAACCCAAGCAGTTGGTTCTGAAGCCAAAATGTCTGCAGTTTACAGAGAGTTGAGTGAATGTTTAACCCTCTATCCAATGTACTGAATGCAGTGTTTTAAACATTGAATAAACTATGAACATTCTCAACTGGGGTGATGAGGGTAAGGAAACATACCACTGTTTGTAGACCAATTCATCCTAATAAAGCAAAAATTTCTTTAAAAGGTGTTATGTTTTGTTTTTTATCTATCTATGATCTTTTTGCTTTTATTTTGAAGGTCATAGCGGATATCCTGTTTTCGCGTTTTTGCTAGCTTGTTAGCTTTGCGTTACCTTGACATTAGCAACGATATCGAGCTAACGGCTAACGGCAGGGAGAAGTTTGGCTGCTTTCACTCCACTACAGTCAGCCATGTTTAATGGATACATCATGGAGCGCAAAGTCAAATAACGGAGCGCACGTTTTGAACGACACAACAGGTACGTGATAGTTTCCACGTTAGACACGCTAGCTTGACATTAACAATTGCTCCCAAACTGGCTGGCAAGTAATTTTCAGAAGTGTTAGCTTGCTCGTTAGCCTAGCGGGAGCCCTCTGGTAGGAGCTCCGGAGCTGTTAGACCGCTAAATGTGGAACCAAGAGGATTACACTTAAATGCACCACTATCTCCTCTCTTCAAATCATAAATAATAACTTAAAAAGTGGCTTGAATGGCTCTAGATAAATTCTGCTGCTGGTACATACACGGCAAATTAAAGAAAGACGCTTAATTCATTCTCGTGATGCTGTTGCTGTCACGCAAGTGTCATTCGTGGCATGCCCTCCCCGGCCTGTGAGCCAATTGAATTGTTTTAATATTTGATTGATTTCATTTCCAGCCAATAGAAATCCCGCAACAAATTCGCTGCCTCTCCTCGGAGTGCTGGACACAGCGGGCGTCTCTTTCCGGCGCAGTACGCTGGGATGCTGATGCTGAGGAGGCTCGTTCATCTGTAGCATCCTTAGAAATAAACGATTCTCGACATGTTGTGCTGTGTGAAGTTACATCACTGTGTTGACCTCTGCGTGGGCGTTCTGCTTTTGTTCCTAGCGGGGCTGCAGCAGGTGGAAGCAGCCTCCGCCGCGGAGATGCCCAACTTGAACTGGAAGCCGTTCATCTACGGAGGGATGGCCTCGATTGTCGCAGAATTTGGTACGTGATGCACCATAACATGCAGATATGGCCGTGGGGATAACAGTCTATGCTGATAGAGTCAAATATACGGGAACATGTAAAGAACTGCTGCAGCAGTATCTGCTATGTTTCCAGTGGATTGAAAATCAACGATTTTTGGTGCAAATAACGCACCTGCAGATGTCTTCATCCAAAATGCAAAGTTAGACATGTTCTGAAACCTGCTCATGTATGTATTTGCATACACGTGTTTACATATTTGTATTTATGTGCATATGTCTAAATAGTGAACCTCTTTAGCTATGTTCATATACAGTATATATATATATTGCTAGTGCTATAAGTGCTATACAAATCAAAATCAAATCAGTTTAATTGATTGATTATGTTATAATTCACCAATCACAACATACTGCTAATCACTTATTAATTAATTGCAACATCATGTTAATTTGACTGCATTCTATGAACTGTTTTGTATGTGTTGTGCTTTATTTTTGGTGTAGTTATTTTGGGACTATCGCTTCAAATATTTGTTGAGCACACATGTTTAGTGCTAGCCTGTTCTTTGCTGACCATGTGCCTTGAGGCCTCTTCCTCAGCTGTATTAAGCCTCGAAGAAAAGAAATAGCTATGACTGAAAGTTAGTTTGCTTTATAATTCACACAACACAACGTACTGCCGGATACGTAAGAAAAGACAACCTAGTTGTTCATTTGAGGCTACTACACACATCTGTAGAACAACACATTTTGAGCGAAAACCTGTTTGACTACACAGTAGCAATAATTATGGAATATTCCCTCCTTCATCCCACTGCTTTTTAATCTGTACCAAACACCTCTGTAGAACCTGGTACACACATCGCTACATATTTATCACGTCATCCTGCTTTTCCCACATCTGATTAGCCAAACTAGGCGTGTTCACGTTGTTATGTTGTTAGCGCCTCTCAGCCATCCACTTAGCATGGGCTTCAGTAACCTGCTTATTCACCACTTTTGGCAGCAACCTGGTTTCAAAAATGTTATGGAACTAGGAAGCCTAGTTTCAGTAACCGGGTTAAGCGACTACGAGAAACCCAGTTAACGCATATAGATTTCTCACATGCTTCTCTTGACGTTTTTAAGTGTCAGAATGTCTATGGCTGAGGCAAGTTACAGCACCGGATACTGAGAGCAAACTGTAGGAGCAAAAGTAGTGTTTACCCTAATGTTTTTATTTTTCATAATTCGCAGGGACGTTCCCTATCGACCTGACCAAGACCAGGCTGCAGGTCCAGGGTCAGTCCCAGTACACGGAGGTCCGCTACAGAGGCATGTTCCATGCACTCTTCAGGATTGGCAAGGAGGAGGGCGTCCGGGCACTCTACTCTGGGTACTAATCTAGCTTTATTAAACTCTGTGCACATGTCACACGCATGGAATGAAGTTGGTCTAAGTTGTGTGATAGTCCAGAGTACTAAACCAATTTCAAATATTGAATGTTTAAATACAGAAGCAAACTTCAGTTCTTCAGTTCAGTTGGCTCGCAAGGTGCACGCATTTAGCTGTAATTACATTTATCAAAGCTGTGAAATAGTGTTAAGTGCATCATGATATTTATTCACTGCGTCACTGTCGACAAACTTAATAACAACAACAAACAAACAAACTGAATACAGATGTCTTTTTAGTTACAGCTGTAAAGGTCAATCACCGTAATCCACTTCTCCTTTCAGAATTTCCCCAGCCCTGTTGAGACAAGCGTCTTACGGGACAATCAAGATAGGAACCTACAACTCTCTGAAGAGGTTGTTTGTCAGTCGCGCCGAAGGTGGGTGTCCGAGTTGTCTAAATCTTCTTTGCTTTATAACCTCCCTGCTAACCTATCCTGTTACTGTTCTTGTAGCTGGGGTTTAAAATAACAGCCAGCAGGAACACAAGCCAGAATCGCACAGTTAGCGAGCTTCGCGGCAGCCGGTCTGCATCCATCTCGGGTTTAGGAACGCACAAGAATCCCGAACTGATGGCTGGTGAAAATTAAATTTGCACGGTGCCAAATGTATTCCCATTTTATCTTTTGCATCACAAATTTTAGCAACGAAAATGTCTGACAGCACTATGGTAAAAGGCAAGATAACTGTAGTTTACAAATTGTTATTGAGCCTATTTGACCTTCACCATTTTATTTTTGCATATTTTTCTTAATTACCCGAGGTTTTCTCGATAAATAGACCAAAATATGAATTTCCGACCCTGATTATATTCGGTTTTGCGTTTTCCTTCGGCTCGGATCCTTGGCCCCTGACGCAGGCCGTTTTTTCTGGTTATGTGAGGACATTGTGCTTGCATGTTGGATGTTGTGGGGTCTTTTTGGTGGGCGGTGGGTTTACAGACGTGGGCAGTAAAAAACGTTGGGGCGGGGAAGAAAAGAAAATGTTGCGTTCCACTAAGTGGTTAGTCTCTTGCACGCAAATTGCACAGCACCGTGTTCATGGACCGTCAGAATCAGAATCAGGAAATTACTTAAAGCGAGATGCACACGAAGCGCTCAAGGTTTTAACTCGGTGATAATTGTTGCGTTGATATTGGCCTGTACTGACAACTCATTATGTGCTGACTGGTTAACCATAGTAATTTTATAAACTTCGGAGGATGAAGACATATTCAAGCTGTTTTGCTGTTTTAATACCGTTGAAGCCTTCTTAAGAGCTACGTTTGCTCTCCTGCTCCCTTTCACGTTCAACCAATGCGTTGTAACTCAAAGCTTGACATTGTGTTCTTTTTGTAGACCACGCAAGTACACGTGTAGCTCTCAGGTGAAATACTATAAAGGGCAAGATGTGTTGGAACAGCTGAGGTTGCTGCGTAAGCAAAGTAAGTTAACCTGCAGGCACTGTCATGCACAATTCAAAATAAGAGGACTGGAAAGTGCAGGAACAGCGTAAGTTAAGGAAAGAGAACGGAGAGGGAACAGGAAAAACACGCTGGATACTTATAAGGTGTATACTATCAACACTAAAGGTTAAAGTACCACCCCCCCCTCCATACGGCAAATTAGTGTAAAGGGCAGAAAGGTACGTTGAGTCACTTATTGACAGTGTAAGTCAGGCAAATTGAATCACAAAGAAAGCAGCCTGGGACACAGGGTTAATGTCTGAATGTTCATCACAATAGCAACAAAGCATTCTTAAAAAAAATAAAAATCATTCCAGTCTAGTCTTCCAGTGAGTTCTGACAGAGGAGTTGTGCTGGACTATAAATAAATACAACAGCAAAAACCGAAGTTGCTGCAAAGAAACCGCACATGTACACACCCGGTGATGGACAAGGTGGCGTGAAAATTTGGCCCAGCATCAGAGGGGGATCATCAAGAAAAGCTTTTAGTTTCCTGAAAATGGACAGTCATCATCATCATCTGGAACAAAGATGACGGTAAGTAAGTCTATACTGTGTGCAGAGAGAAAGGGAGAGGCACTCAAGTTATCAGCCAAATGAGTTTGCACTGCATTTATCAGTGATTTGCCGGCGCCGGTACACCACTGAATCCCGCAGGATGTTGGCGACCTCAGTCTGTGCAGCGTCAGTGTGCTTTTGCGTTTTCTGTCATTTCTTTGCGTGCACGACAGGAACGATAGACGGAGAACAGAAATTTGGCGACTGAGGAAGACACAGCTATGCCAGTGATGATTGATGCGTGGATGCACTGTTCTCATATGTTCATATTACACTTGTGCAAGCGTAAACAAGGCCTTGATCATGTTAGCCGCGGTGGAGTTTTTGTGCCGCACAGCTTGTACAGTCTCTATTGTTATTGATATTGATTGCATAAAATGCATCTGCAGCAACGAACCAGGTTGAATTTCTCGTGCATACAGTGTGCTGTCAAATTAAAACTGATTCTGAGTCTGAAGGAAAGGAGGTGGGGGGAGGGGAAGGCGAATAGGAAGCCTATTGCTGAGGGCTAACTTCATCTTTTTTGATGTACGTGTGTGTGTGTGTGTGTGCTTTTTGCCATAATACAAAGCACTCTTTTTTTCCTGTTGATTGTTTGTCTTTCCACTCTGCATGCCCTCTGCCACGATGGTGCCACCGTGTTTTGAATGCTCGTTTTGAGGCAGGCTTGCGTTTGCCC
>OMNV01001005.1:8699-50568 GCA_900303265.1 Brotula barbata | reverse complement strand
TCTTCCTCGGCTGATTTAATGTGAATATACGATTGTTATTAAATCTATATCATATCATATACTGTATATCTACTGTATAGAGGCTGCAGGAGCCATTCAACGCTTGGAGCAAAGGGTTTCATATGACTTCATACAATATATCTCGAAAAAAAAAACAACCTAAAATCAAAAATCATGAATAAAAAAAATCACACACACGAGCACTTGACGGCAGGGTGGAATTTTCAATCAAGATGATGAATAAAAAGCAGTCCGTGCCTCCATAGTTTGCGAGAGCACATTAAATCAAAACACATACTTCTTCGAAGTGTTCTCATGGCTATTGTTTGATAAATAAAAATCATACTCATTTTTTTAAAGAGCGGAGGACATAAAAATGATGGGGAAGTAGTGTTTGCGATAGTAAAGGCAGATGGAAAAACCACAGGGTAGTGTCAGATATTACAGAAGAGACACAAACAGCTTTTAAATGGATTCCTGCGGCATGAGGATGATGCGTTCTGCATGCAATAGTTTTCCTTGAGCCTCCTAGCGGGAAGTTCAGTTTACTCTGTTCTTGAAAAATGGAACAGGCTTTGCTTTAGACCCAGCCAGGGGCAAGACTTAATACTCCACAACCAAAACCAGCAGAGGATATCATTAAGCGGCGCTGCCATGATCTCCGTCTGTGATGTGAAACACTGGGCTTGTTGGTGCTGGATAGAGTGAATCACACTCGAGCGACGCCCCCCCGTACTGGAATTTTTACCAAAGAATTTGTTTCTACAGCCAGTAAACTAAAAGCCCGTGCATGGAGTTTGAACGTGTTCAGAGATTTTCCCCAAGCCAGCAGAAATTTGGGGTTCCAAAAAACTCAGCGTTTCATGTAATGGAAACATTTTGAGTATCATTAATATATTTCTCCAGACGTGGTAGAAAAAAAAGCAATGAAAAGCCCACGAATGGTGGATTAAAAGTAAATTCCTTTAAACCTCCACAACTGTGCACACTAACCGAACATGAATAATTCCACAGTGTGTGGATGAATGCATATTTCTCAGTCTGCGCTTGAACCTTCAACCTGTTTTCTCTTTGCATGGGCTGGTTTTAAACATGCCGTTTCATCTTTTCAGCATCGACTCCCACCTCCGACAGCGAGCTCACTCACTGCAGCTACAGCAGCTGTACGATGACAGGAGCGACGGCGACGTGTCACTCACAAGCCCTGAGCATCATTTTCCCAATCCCACAGAACGCTGGGAAATTAATTAGTACTGAGTTCATTTATAAATCAAACAGTTTGTGGTTGTTTACTGGCTAAATTGCCATTCTTCTACATTTTATACAGATTTGGGTTTTTCATTAGAATTAAAATAAATCTTGAAGAAGATGGACCCATTGGTGGCTCCCTCTGAGTTGAAGGCCTTACATTGTAATTTAAGGCACATCTGGACTGCTTACTGGATATATGGGCGGTCATCTTCACTAAAATATGTAAAGTATGTGTGTGAGCACTTCGCTGGAATTCTTCATTAATGCATTTTGATATCTAACTGCTGCTGTTGTACCTTTTAAAATTATTGCCTTTGCTTGTAGCATACTGAAGGAGGAAGACCACACTTTCTCCCCAAAGGCATAACCAATGAAGCGATGAGGAAACCAACTGAGCACGGATGAAAATTTAATGACAAATGTTTGCAATAGTAGCTGGACAACTTTTGATTTTAATGAGGCGCAAAAGAATGGAATCATACAACGGAGACATGCTCGGCTAAAGTCCACCAGCGGTTTAAAACTGAACATACAACGGAGGAGAGGAGAGGACGGAGAGGACGTCGCCCTCAGCACGCCACTCAAAGGGGTTGGTGACATCTATTAGATCACAGGACAATTGAGGACTTGTACGGTCTGTGATCATTCTCCTCTAACATCAAAGGAATCCCAACATCACACAGTGGATCATGCGCTGTATTCTCTTTATGTACCCCATCACTTGTACTTTCATCGCTTTGAGTCCGTGCTCTTACAAGTCAACTACTGTTTGAGCTTACACACACACACAGCCAACCTTAACACACTATTCACCCACAGCTTTTGTTGTCACCCAAAGAACCCAGGGTTCTATATATATGTATAGCATAAGCTTTTAAGATTCAAGAAGTAGGAGAAAATAGAATCCAACAGAGGTTCTCTATCCTCTTTACGAGCCTCACAGCCGTACATGATCATAATCGTCTCTGCAAGTGCTCTGTGGCTCGTTTTAGAAGTGCATTTCAATATTTTACCCTTTGTGCTTCCTTTGATGCACGAATTACCAGAATACCTTTAACCACATAAGCAAGATAACTTCCAAAATGAACCCAGCAAGGACACGGCCCTGATCAATGTCACTGCTGTTTGCAATGCAGAAAAAAAAGACATGACGGACTGAAACTCATAAACACAGCATGGAGGAGATGACTCAGAACAAAAAAAAACTTGAATGTGCAATAGAGTTAACAAAGCGCAGCACACTCAACATCTGGGAGCACAGAGCACCCACACACGAATACATTCACCTCTGATTTCATTCAAACCATCCACCTGAACACAAGATGGGTGTAATCTCAATTTCACCCCATTGGGTAGAAACCATAGAGCCAAAGTCAGGGAACAGAAATGGAACAGACAGATGAATATGATGTGCTTATCCCAGCTGGGTCTCGTTAAATCGGTAAACAGAGCTGCTAAATTAGAGCCACAATAGACTCCAATCCCCAAAAGCAACCATACAGCTCAACCATCTCATATACGGCTGGAGTATTAGTAAATATCTCAGTGTTTTGTACACCTAAACAAAACAATGAGGATGTAATTAAAAGACAGGAAGTATTCATTTGAGCAGTGGGTGGGCCTGCTCCACCGGGCAGCAGCTTTGCAGGGATGAACACCTTCAGTGCTCCCCATACTCATTTAATGAACATATCAAAACTTTGGTTCGCTCTGTATCTAATACTGCCTGGGTGACTGATATGAATCTTAATGAATAAACAAATACTGACTGTGTGGAACTTAGGAACCCAGGCGGATCTACCAGGGGGGCCACTCCTGAAGGCAAATCACCCACTGGCTTCCGCTTGTCTTCTGCAAGCTTAAAATAGCAAAACAATGACTTGTGGGTCCCTTATTAACACATTAATGTTGTGATGACCTTTTACAGTAAACACAGACTGGATGTGTATTTTCAGGACATATCCTACGTATCCTCCACGCCGTCATCTCAGGCAGGACTGCACGAAATGGAGAAAATCTGCGATGTGCGTTAACTTGTTGGGCGGTGCTGTGGTGGCAACCGCAGCCATAAGTCTTAAATTAAGGTGTGCAATATCAAATTACCACCAGTTACATTAGAAATTATACAGAAACTACCACAGAGAATTTTATTTTTGCATTCAACCTAACCAAACTTAGAGTTCATGTGAACAAAATGTGCATTATGTCTTTCAGATGGGAGGGCTTCCAGAGATATCCTCCAAATATGCAAATATCTCTCAGTGTCTCTCTGCTTAATGTCCCTCCAGCTGCCACTGGTTTTTGTTAATTAATTTCTTTACTTTCTACTTTTGTATATCAGCCTACGACGCTGCAGTGTTTGGGGGCTCTGCAGAGAGTTTTGAAGGCTGACACAACAAAAGTCTTTTCTAAAGTCTCTTTAATTTGCTGCAGTGAAGTGTGATGTCATAAATTCTATGAAGAAGCCTAAATACAGCGCTTCTCTGTTTTCCAAATGAGTCATAGTAGTAGCTCAAATTACGCCAAGCCCACTGAGACAGGCTCTTTAAAGCGGAGTCTCTTTTGATTTGTAACCAAATTGTATTTAGATGCCCAACCTACATACCCAGAACACACCTCTGGACGGCATCCTGGTCATATCACTGGACCCCATTTGACATATGAGAAACTTCCATAAACATCAAAAATATGCACACACACACAGACACATACAGCCTCATCTTTGTGTTTCATCTCTACATCTCTGCAAAGTTCAGACAACCTCAAGACGTGGCTGTGTATTGCTTGCACGTGTGTATGCAAGTGAATAAAAGAGAGGAAAAACACACAATGAGAACACTGTCAACTAACAGGTAATGTTACCTCTGTAAGGATTCCTCAGTGGGCACAGGGGGCTACACACACACACACACACACACACAAACACACCAACCTACGTCGCAGTAGCCCACTGCTTGAGTCCAGAAGGGTGTGTTGGTTAGAGATAAGAATTTCCCTGTCCTGATTTTTCTGATTGCGGAGCCAAATGGTATTCTTCTCACTTACACCACACCATCCCCATCCCGTCTCACACACACACACACACACAAACACACACAACCTTACATGATGAAAGAGGACACAAAATCCCACAGGTTTCAAATGGCCCAAATAAAGGAAGACTGTTGTGCTACAGACGCAACCATATATCAAGGGAGACAGAGAGTGTTCATCTACGACTGGACTTTTTAATTACATCAAATCCTTTTTGGTGGAATACATAAATAAATGAAGAAGTCAATCATCTCAGGTTTACTCACCCTGCTTCATTATTCAACCGCACTTTGATTAGGCAATCTGATGGCAATGTATTTACCCAACATGCCCGTGAAAGATGAAAACACACTACTTGTCTGTATCTTGTGCCTGCTTGAGTTGGGTTGTATTTTGGAGATATCAAATCACTTTGCAGAGAACAAGATCTAAAAATTCTGCTCATGGATCACACACAGATGTGATAAATGAAGGAACTGTTGAACAACCTATTTGCAGTCTTTCACTTCTGTGTGAGTATCAGTATCTGTTATGTACATATCTAGATAGAAATGTTACTTACTGCAGGATTAGTGGATCAACTTCCAGTTTACCACCGCCGGCCTTCCTCTACTGGTGCTATTCTCTTTATGTCATTTGTAAAAACAAGTCTAATCTTAGAATTTCTTAGAAGCAGGTGATTTGATCCATTAAATAATTCGAGACACTGTTCAAGTCAGACTTGTAGAACAGCATATGTGACCGCTGTCGTGCTCCCAACCGCTGCCCAACACGAGAATGGAAACCTTTTGTGGAGTTTTAGTCGATATAAACAGAGGCACTGTGATCGTTGAGCGGCTTGTTTGGATCCCTTCCATCATCAGTGGGATCGCTGTTCCCAGCTGGCCGTGTTGAGCCTTCTAGCAGCCTCCCTAAGCTTCTCCCAGCTGCACTAGAACTATCACTGTGCCCAGCTCATAAGAAATTAACAAGAAACGTGAGACAAGATTTGAGAGAATTAAATAAAACATGTCCCATCAATTTTTGATGCTTGTGCCATTTTTCCTGCAGACACCTTCTAAAATCACATGTATCAGATGAAAATGCTCAATATGATAAATTGCTCACTGTTTGTGTTTCATATAAACTGACGAGATTGTGAACGAAATCACAGCATTTGCAATAGACACTGATAATTAAAGATTTACGTGGGGGAAAAAAAGAAGTGAGGGCGTGTTTTTTTTAAAAATTGGTAGCGTTCTTTTGAATGTTGTGGCTGTTGTTTGATTTGTTATCGTTAAATTAACATTTCTGTACATTAGTTGCCTTCCCTCGCTTCCGGGTTGGGACAGTCCACTTCTATCCATTAAAAAGTAATTCAAGAAACTGTGCTTTCGGAATCGTCTCCGTGGAGCCGTGACTCCGCCATCTTGGCTCAAAACCTGTGTCATCTCAACGGTGAACCCTGGGAAACGGCTTAGAGCCAACATGGAGGGGAGCGGAGCAGTTTCATAACCGTCTTTGTAGGAGGAGCCTGGGTTTTCTGGAAGCTCCGCGGAGCCGAACGGCAGGGCAAACAAGCGACGAGGGGAGAGGAAAACCTGAAGTAACGATTAGAAAGTGCCGAGGAGAAACACGGGGGGAGGCGAGCGACGCTCGACGTTTGAGCCCGCCCGTCAGCTGCACGAGAAGGCGGACGAGCCGCTCCGAACACACGGAAAGTGTGAGCCGCGGCTGCTCGGGATGTGAAGATCTGTTACCCACCTGGATCGCTGCTGAAGCCCGCAGATGTTCACCGTCCACCGCCTGTTCGGGCTTTTCATCCTCCGTGCGCGCGACATTAGCACCAGACGAACCGGAGCCGTTTGACAGACAGCGGACTACTTTACTAGAATGTTAGTTTGACAGCCGTACGCTCGGCGCTTAGACGGGAGGACTTAACCGGGAAAGGTGGGGCCGAACCGGGGAACTACCAAGCGGGACTACTGAGCGCTCCCCGTGTCGATCTCTCCCAGGGACGCAGCGCTTTTTGGGGGGGGGGCGACGGAGGAGGCAACAACCAGGATTTCGAACGCTTTCTTTACAACTCTTTACCGACTGCCCTCCTGCTTTTGCATACGAGTGGCGAGTGCCGGTTTATTTCTGTCAGACGGTCAGCTGTTTGTGGCCTTTGGGCTCCCGGTTTAGGAGCTAAATCAGGTTTTGGACATTTTGGGGATAATTTCCCCAGTCGGGGGTTGGACTATGGCGGACGACGACATTCTGTTTGAAGATGTGTACGAGCTCTGCGAGGTCATTGGGAAGTAAGTGTTGCATTACTGATATTTGTCACTGATTTTAGGCTCAACGCTTTCCTGTTAGACCCTCATAACACCCTGATGCTGTTGTACCACCAGTCTGTCTCTCTCTCTCCCCCTCACTGTGATATTTTATAGGTGTGTGTCTACTGTGGTGATCAGTGTTGAATTTATTGAGCCCATAGGTTTATGATTGTCTTTTACTCCCCTTGAATTCACTGAATTGTTACTCATGATGAAGTGACTTTCAGTATTGCTGTGATTTCTGTGTAGTCTGTAGGCCTATCCCATTTTTGTATTGCGCTCGATCTGTTTGATCTCTTTCACAGTGTTAGCTATCACTCTCAGACTTGATTTGTGTGATTGCCCAGACATACTTTCATGATTTTGACCTAGTGACTTGGTGCAGAGATTAAAGGGTAGGGCACAGAACATTATGAGTCATGCATGCTGCACATCTGGTCACTGTTAGTGACTGAGAAGGTCTCATGTCAATATGTGGGATGTAGTTTCAGTGAGAAGTCAGGTCGTATTCAGTCACTGACATGTGGAAAAGGACTCAAAAAAAAAAAACGTAGGTCTGGAAGAAAGATTTAGGATGAGGTCATACAACGGAATAAGGTAACTCATACATTGGTATAATGATAATATATAACATCTTCATTTTTGCAACACTTTCACACAGACAGTGCCACCAAAAGAGACAGCAGAGAAATATATATAGCATTTTCAGGATCTTGTTTTTATGTCAGATGTCCTGAATGGCACAGGATTATTGCTGTTATCCCCTAGGAATCTACCATAGGATTCTACCCTTGGTTTCAGTTTCCAACCAAAAAGCACTGGAAGGTAGACATGTCACTATCTTGCCAGCTTGTGTTCCAAAGAGTACACTCATGAACAGCAGGATGTACTCCCCGTATATATGATACATCAATATTTTAATGGCAACGGAAAAAAGGCTCCGACGGGGATTTATGTCGTGGTTTCTACATTGATCTCCTTTTGTAATCTGGTTTTAGTCGGAAAGGAAGGACATTGAGAAGGATCGGGACATCGTTAACGTTATTCCATTCAATCCGACACTAAAAGCTCCTGATCATGACTTGACTGATTGATTGATTTCAAATACTCTCCCAGTGTTGTGCCAGTCTTATTAAACTGTGTGTGAGTACTTCACCTATGGCTGGAACTGCTCCCTCGCTGCTCCTGGGATAACATTCTAACTGACATGTCCGCAGGACCAATCCATGTAGCCTCGCTGCTTCTGTCCAGTAACCCGTGCATTTCACTTTGCATGCAGCACTGCCACAGCGAATTGCATCATGTTTGTGAGTGTCCCCACTCCAAATCACGCAGCTTCACAGACAAAGTGAGGAACATATGAAGAGAAGCTCAAACTGTGCACATGCTTGTGCATGTTGCAGTAAATAATGAAGTGCAGTCACTTTGTTTTGATATTTATCTGACAACAGTTGAATGCGAAGAAACACGTTTACGAATGAAATACAGTCTGTCATCGAACCTGCTGCTCTTGAATGAAACACATCATGGGGCATACAAACGGGAGCTCCGTGTGAATCAGAGGCTTGGCAGACCTGACACATTCAGTCAGTTAGAGCAGGCTGACTGGTTATGGGACTGCTGCAGTGTCACAGAGATGGCTGACTGTTTGGCAGTCCGATAAGCGCACCGTACAGTACGTGTTTAGGCAAGCCTGAAAACGGTTTGTTGTCTCGATCCCGCACAAACGGAGGCTTTCTTCCTCATTCTCTCTCACAGTTGCGTTCCCGCCACTAATGATTATTCCCATTATAAATCAGTTATCATTTAAATGGAACATCTTCATTGTTTGAACTACAAATTTTTTAAACAGATTATATCGGACAAAGAAAGGTGACAAATCTTCACATTCATTCTGTGATTATCTGTCACTTTCACTCATTCATTTTCAGATGATCTTTCAGTTAATCACATGATCACTAGCCGCAACAACATAAAGATCACTAACATGGTTTCAGACAACATGCTTTTAGACGCAGGGAGGGGGAGCTCCAAACTTTTCCAATCCACTGCACTCTGAGTGGTCTGGATCACAGCTGTACCTGTTGTTATCAACAGATCGGCTGAGATTTACAGTTTGCAGAAGGAGTGTGCGTGCCTTTCATCTGCCAACCAGCCTTTGTAGAGCTGCCACTGCCATAGTGTCTTTTTAATAGTGCCTTGATGATGCTGCAGTTGTGGCTTTTGATCCTCAAAGTCAATGGATTAACTGGAGGGAAACCCCAACCGAACGACAGCGCCACAGTCAGGAAAGCATTACTTAAAATGCCCAGGATCCCTCACAGTGTGGGCGTGTGCTTGTCTGTTTTTTCAGAGTTAGACCCGGGTAATTGCAGATCCACTATAGTACTATATACTGACTATATGTAGGTCATGTGCTTGAAAAGCGGCATTTTGAGCACCGCACTGCCCTAGTATGTGTATTCTGCTCACTGTGTGCGAGCTGGATTAATATTGGTGTTGGGCCCTAAAGAAAGCAGAATCCACAGAGCCCTGTAGGTGTGTGTGTATTTGTGCACGTGCATCATTTGACTATGCATGAAGAGGATTTATCCCTAAGCCTTCATTTTTAGAGCACTGACCTCGGACACAAATCCTGTCTGTCTCCGTGCACGTCTGTCTGTCTGTCTTGTTGATCCAGCCTGTTGTACCGCTCCGTCCCGAGGGAATAAAACAAAAGGCAACGGTGGGAGAAAGTAAATAGAGCTGTTAGGATCAAGACAAGAGCAGAGAAAGTGAATCTGGAATGGGGAGGGAGATGGGGTCGGAGATGGGATGAGAGAGGAAGTGAGTGAGGTCAGGGCCACTGTGGAATGGAAGCTGTCCATTAGTTTGACTCACATTAAGAGGCCCTCTGTGCCTCCAGGCCATTCTCCGTTCTAGTACTTCCTCAGTGAAGTGTGTGCTTCTCGCAAGGGAGGTGTGCTGTAATGTGCTGACAAATATATGTTCATCATGTTTGTGTTTGCTTTTTGAAATCCTAGCAGTCCAGGTTCTGATTGCATAACTTCAAAAATCTCCAAATGGCTGAACTGTTCAAACGGCACAACAACATTTCCGGCAAGTGTCTCTGAACGTCTTGGACTTGACAGGCAGCACCAATGTTTTGGCTCTGATCCTGGATATTTTGTCCCAGATCAAAAAAGTTTGTCTGCAAGTGGGACTAAAATCTAGTCGGAGCTTGGTTTAAAATTATACCGCACTGAATACTTGGCAAAGACAGCAAATATCAATTTCTGTGCTTTGGACCAAAATAGAGAGAATGCCAAGTTTAACAGTTTATGATCCAAGTTGAAGTCGTTACTTTTACATGCCTTTTTTTTCCAGTCACAGGCCATTGAGAGGTTTTAATGCACCCTATGGTCTGTCTCTTCTCCTTGTACTGTCTGTTAATTGGAGCCCAAACATGGCTTAATATCACTCAGCTGAATGGATCAATGCATTTGAGTGCAGTTGAGTATTTGGACTCACTGTGGATTTAACTGTGCAGCTCGTCCTGTACCATACAGCGTGGTGGAGCTCATCTGCTCCACTCTGAGTAAAATGAATTACCTACCATTTGCATACCTCACGGCCAGGAAGAGACTCGGGGGTGCTGTACAAAGCATGAATGTCATTATAACTCTTGGGCCAGTGGAGATAGATCAGTGTCTGTCTCTGTGTGTGTGTGTGTGTGTGTTTGCTTGCTCCTGTGCGTCCCTTTCCAAGAGATGACGAGGAGGAGTATTAACCTGAGGCGTAGCTCCAGCCGCTGTGTGTTTGTGTGTTTGTGTGTGTCTGTGTGTGTGTGTGTGTGTGTGTGTGTGTGTGTGTGTGTGTGTGTGTTTTTTGTGATCTCATCTACCTCATGGAGCGAACTGACATCACCTGGCAATCCGCAGGGAATGGACTACTTAATAGCCCACCATTCCACTACCGCCTTTTTCAGCTTGCTCGGGAAGAAATAATGGTAATGAGGGGAAGTCGTGTGTGTGTGTGTGTGTGTGTGTCTCTCTCTCCCATCTTCCTTCAGAAAAAAACAAATGTTTTCTTTCGGCATTATTCACACTTCAATACGATATAATTCTCATAACCATTTTAATGTCTTTCTGTGTTTGTCTGTCTGTGCACTCAGATGTGTGCACATGAGCGCTTGATAAAATGTGTGTAACACTGACCTACATTAAGGGGGGAGCACCACTACACAAGCCTTGTATCTCATTGAACTAGTCCCAGGAGTGTGGCAATATTCCAGTCTCTCGTCAGTTACATTTGATATTAAGGAAGTGGTCGGCCTCAGTGTGCGATTATGAACTGGTCAGAGCTTTAACTAAAATAGCACCACAGGCCGTGGGGTCACAAGGACTCTAGGCTACGGGTCAGTGGGTTAAACACTACTTTATTTAAAAGAGGCCTGCATGATCGAATAGTTTTTTACTTTGACAATAATACTGTCATATCATCATTTAATGAACGCACAGCATTTTGGAAAGTCCACTCTTTTGTTCTATTGTTAGAAAAATGCCCTCGCTACAGTCATGGATTGAAGGTATTAATTCTCTTATTCTCTTAATCACTACTAGGTGTCAGTCTAGGACATTAGTGTGTAGCAGTGTGTAAACATTAAGTCCTAGTTTCAGGATATACAGAAGGAGTTCCAGTGAAAGTAAGCGACACTAAATTAGTTAGCTAAGATAGCTTCGGACGAATGCTGCTGTCCGTTTATTACTTTTTTTTAAATTTAAGTATTGTTCCAATTGTCTCCAGCTTGCTTTATTCACCAAGTCTACATATTACACACGAGAGGTCTCCTTTGAATCGTGGGGCTTGTTAGTCAGTTTTTCTGCAGAAAACAGCCAGCAAGCTAAGCGATACTTACAAGAAACGGGAAAAAAAAGCCTACACGTTTTTTGTTTTAGCACACCTGCTCCGAGCACTTTCATTAAGGTGCTTTACTACAATTACCATTATACTCGCTCGCAAGGCTGGGTTTTATGTTTTATACTTCATATTAGCCTAAGTGTTATCTGATGGATGCTGTCAGTGATTGAGCACAGTCCTTCTGTGTGTTTTGTCTACACTATTTTTCTTTTTCATTTAGTAATTGTAAATTATGAAATTTATGAAGTCATCATCTTGTAGGATGTACTAACCAGATGCCATAATGTCACACTGTCTGAGGGAACTGTGGTTCAGCAGTCATGCAGCAATACTGCTGAGCTGCAAATGTGAAATGGGTGTAACACCATTCTTACAAGAAACCAGCAGGGAAATTAGGACCCAGACTACCGCAGACCTTTGCAATGTGACAATTGCATGTTTAAAAAAAAGTGTTGTTGATGTTTACATTGCACACAGTGCAGGCCAAGTTTAACAGTTAAGATCCACATAAAATGTCTTTTAAATGGCGGCCCCGAACTTAATGGCAGCCGTGTTCAGTTCTGAAATTCTTGTTAACGTATAAAATATAAAGCTAGCTTTTACACGAGGGATCAATCTGAATCAAAGTGTCTGCCAAGTGGTGGTGTTTTCTATGTTGCTGTCATCCTGTGTCAGTGGATTTTGTGATGTCAACTGAGCAGGGATGCTGGGAGACCCACAGAATTACTGAGATTGCCAAGCTGCTCCTGTCTCTAACAAGTCCTATTTGGCTCCCTCTTCATAAATCTATTTTAATTGGACTTCAGTTACTGAATAATGCTCGTTTAAGAAGTGCTGTTTTTTTTTAGTAATAATCTGCCAACACCATGATAGCGGTTGTGACTGAATGGGGTCTGAGCCCTCCGGGGATTTTATCTGCTGTGTTGTCTCCAGGGCTTTCGCCTACGCTATGTGTGTGTGTGTGTGTATGTGTATGCACACACAGCATGTGTTGTATGCAGTTGGCTTCTCCATGGGGTTTTGAGGCAAAAATCTGCTGATAGGCTGCTTGTAGCATGCACAATTACACATAGATGATATAGTACAGCTATCTCACACTCAGCCACTAAAATATTTATCCGTCCTCATCAAGATGAAGAACACACCCTGGAGAAGACCCCAGCAGTTCACTGTGTTCAGTGACAAGTAAAAAAAGACACATTTGCCATCATTTTAAACTCCCTCAGTGGCACCAGCCCCATTTCAGCTGCACAACAGGAATCCTTCCTTATATTCAGGGTGGTTCCAACCGCACAGGTCATTTGTGATCAGTGCTTACCGGTAACTTCAGAGGAATTCTTGCACTTTTTCTCTTCATACATCATAGCTTGACTCCATTGCAGCTGACTGTAATCATTAATTCAATTAGAGATTGGGTCAGGCTGGACTAATTCTTCATACTTGTCAAATTAACTGAAGATACATGCACACACTGAAATTAAGTCAAAGATACATGCGGTAATGACAAAGTAATTTCTGTGATGATGCTCATAACCGTTTTCATGATTTTGCCAACTCTGTCCATGCCATGCAGATCCGACTGCTTGCTTCCATTTACATTTTAGATTCGCTGCCAACCTGAACGGAGCTAAATCGAGCCAAACTGTCAAATCTCACAGGGCCAAACTGTGCTGTGCTGCCCTCAGCTGCGTTGTGTTGACGTTGTGCCACACTGATTGACTCAAGTGACGACAAGTAACGGGGGTTTGAGCAATATTATAAGGACGAGAGAATTTATAGCCAACGGAAGCAGATAAGGGGTTTCTAACTATAGTTTTATATTTCCTATAAGACAACTGTAAAGGTTGAAACTGTGTAGATCCTGGATCAGATTCATCTACTGCATTGATGCTGCACCGATATGTTACAGAAACTCATACCATTAAAATAATTCTGCGTGAAGAGAATTATGTATCCGAGTTGTGCTGGTAACAGACCTGTAAAACTCAGCAAAAGAAATATTACTGAATTGATCCCAGTATAAGAAGTTCCATTTTCAAGGCTCATCTTTGGAAAAAGACTTACAACTTGGATTGGATTACACTTATTGGCTTTTTACTTGTGAAACATGTACTGCACTTACAGTAAAGTTATGAAGTAGTTGTTGCCAACTAGAGTACTTGATTCACTGTCTCTCCTCTTCACTGTTGAGCTCTGTGTGTGTGTGTGTGTGGTGGGGAGCTCCGTCATGCTGAGTTTCTATCCTCACTGTGGGTAGGGTTGCTGCTCCACGCACACACACACACACACACACACGGAGCTTTGAGGAATCCTGCACTACCCAGGTATTTATTTCACACAGATTGAATTTTTGGCTAAAGAGTTACTGTATTGATTTCAATTCATAGAATCATATCGTGTTGCTTTAAATGAATCAATATTGTCCTCCTTGTGTTGTATTGCCCACCATGTATCGAGATGCCTATCGTATTAAAACATATCGTTGCACCCCTAGAATGTATCATAACTGAGCAGTTTTAGAAATGATAGTGGCCATGTGAATGAGTCTGGAGGAAAATAACCATAATCCCCACCCACCACACACACACACACACACACAGATGGAATTAAGATAGCTACAGCAATCTCTATTGTAGGTGCATTGTCTGTGGCTTTGAAGAAACATGCATTACACTCTAGCTGTCAAATTGTCACAAATCAAGCCAGGTGAAAATGTGCCTCATATCAAAACTGTGAGGATGTGTGGCCTAGCACCTCTTTGTGTTTTCTTAATATCCAATTTGTATTTGCATCAAGGGAAGAAAAAGTGTTTGAAATAGGCAAACTTTTCTGGATGCAGCAATCTATCTTGTTGTCCTGATGAGCAGGGTGGATGTATTTTGCGCACTCCATGTTTCACTCTTTTCAGATTGGCCCTAAGCAGACGAATCCCTCAGTTATCTGTGCAACAGCAGCCTCTTCCAGGTCAATGACTCACAGTCCTTCCTCACAGATAATACGTTGTATTGTCTCCCTGGCACGACTGGAATTTGGTGTTTAAAATTTCTTAAAGGTTTCTTCTAGATTCAGAATGTTGGAGTGCATCAGGAGTGACAGCGGCATTTTCTGATGTGACTTAATCTGCATGGCACAGGCCTTGCTTCTCCATACTGATCGATCCCTATGTTCTGGTAGCCTTATCTGGTCTTGTGTCTGTAAACTATCAGAGATCCCCGAGTTGACTCTACAGAGATAGGAGGAAATAATCCAGAGGAACAGGAGGCTGGTCAAGCGAACTTCTAATCTGGACACAACCCTGGACGTCCTGGGCGATGACGTTTCTAGCTCTCCCCTGCCCAGACCTGCCCGAGCTGGAAGCAGCCGCTGATGAAGAGCACTGAAGCATGGCAGACACGAGCACACACACAGCTTTGTCCGATCGTTCATGTTGAAGTCTGAGTGGGATCAGAGTTTGTAATCACAGCAGGTTCCTGTTGGATAACAAGTAGAACTCTTAACTAATGAATTATTAATGGACGATGTCACTGCGCCTCTTAATGCTTTCTCACATAGTTGTCGTGTGTGTGTGTGTGTGTGTAGTTGGTCCTGACAAGAGATTAATAACACGCAGGAATGCATGCATGAGAGGTGATGTTAACCATCACACCATACAAAGATCTACATGGTAGGTTTATATGGATAAACAATCAAAATCACTGTGTCCATTTTTAGCAGCTTGTGGTTTTTGGTTTTTCAGAGTGATATTTTGCTGATGCAGCCAGTAATACGCAAGTACTATTTTTTCCCTCTGTTTTCCTTTTTCCCCATTCAGTTTATGTTTTTTGTCTTTCTAGCTTTCAGTTCTGGCTTTTTCAGTCTCAAGTAATTTCCATGTTGCCTTGCCAAAGCACACACTGTCACCAAGGTAACAACTGGGGCTTTCCTGCAAAAACAACACAGGAGTGGACGCACACACTCCATGCAGCACACAGGGAAAGTCGTTCCCCTTGTGTAATCCTTGAAAACTGCTTTTCGGGCATTTTGCAGCTGTGGGATTCTCTGTTTGTGTTCGCCCACGCAGAGCACCGGAACTTATTGCTGGTGATGTTTTGTTCAAGGACTTGGTCAAAGCATCCAACACCCACGTGAGATGCAAATATGCTTGAATTATAGAAACCATCAGGCCTCACGTGACTGCGGGACAGGTGGGGCTATTTGTCCAGTGAAGGGAAGAGAGAAAAAGGACATTAGGAGTGAGGTGAAGGTTCCAAGCGCCATCTGAGACAGCTCCCATGCTAACGATGGCTTGCAGATTCCAGAGGTCCTTGTGGTGATTTCAGGTGTTTTCGTTGCGTAGTACCATCCATGTGGTAAACCTGGTCCATGTGAAAGGTGTGATGTATGCCGAAAGCCAAAGTTCATTTGTTTTTGCCGCAATTATACTGTAATGTATTTTCATTATTCTTATTATAATCTTTCTTTCTTTACCTCTGGACAGCACATTCTATTTGTAATGTTTATTTTTCAGTAGTCATTGTTTTTCTTTGTCGAATTATGCTATTATGCAACTTTTACGTGGGACTTGTGAGCTTATTTTTGTGGTATATGTTATATATTGAGGTTTTAGACTGTATTTTTACTCTGTGGACTAGAGAGGACTGGAGAGGAACAGCGAACGGAATAAAGAGTTTACTTAATGTGAATAACAACACCAAGAAGTCTCAGCAGCATTTGCACTGAGAACAATCTCAGTAAACAACAGAGCTTCATATCCTGGCGACGGATAGGTAACCAACAAATAGACTGTAATGCTTTCTGTGTTGTAAGGGGCGATCAGGTCAGTTCTTCACGAATCGGTGGCCGTGTAGCCACAGCTATCCAGGCATGTGGCAAAGATTTGTTCTGCTCTGAGTGACTGAATATGAATAAAATGGGGCCCATTTTTTTTTCTTAAGCAGTAAGTCGGCTACCAATGCATCACGATTTTCTCCTTCAGTAAGATTAAGTAATTGTCTTAGTAACTATATTAAAAATGGCTATATTAAAATATTTATTAAATGTAGAAATCAAGGCTAAGAGTTTTTTATTATCACCAACATTGATAATATATTTTTTTAGCTAGATTCCTCATCATGCTTTCAAAAATGGTCCCAGAATCGACCCAAACAGCAGCAGCCTCATCCATCTCAGACTGCAGTGCAGACCTCCATAGTTTGGACGAGCCTGTAATGTTCTCTGCCTTGAAGGTTTCTTTCTCACGACGGCAGACCGATTGTTAATGGCAGCGGGCCTGAAAGCCCGTGCATTGCTATAATACATAGCGGTCCTATTCTTATCACATTATTCAGCCTATTCTCTCATGCTGTTTAGATTTTGTTGCGCTCCAGGTCAGCATACATATTTCTAATTTTCCATGTTAGTGATTTAGAATTGGCTCCTATACTGAACGCTTCCTGTCTTTTGCTGCCTCGCTTTCTCGCCACTCTCTCAAATGGGTGTGTGCTGTGCAAATTTTTATTTGATTAACCTCTACTTAATGAGGCAGGTCAATCAAGAACACATTTATATTTCCGGTAGAAGTCTGTCAAGACAGTCGGGGGGGACACAACACACACGCTCTGTGGTGTGGTTGAATGCTGGATGTGTGGGCGTTTTTGTAGTCCTTCGTCTCTGTCAAACGCTGAGCTGTCGCTTTGTTTATTTCAATGCTCTCCTAAAATGCAAGGGGGAGAAACAACAGTGACAAACATCAGCACCAACTTGAAGCAGATAGCATATTCAGACAAATTTATCTGAGACTGCATTCAGCCAGATTTAGAGCTGGAGGCCATATTTTCAGACATTAGGGCTTGTATTTTATTTTTACTGGAAAAACACTTTGAGTTAGCGAGGCCAGATAACGAGACAAAAATGGTAATAGGACTTCAGTGTTTTCTAAAACGACTGCACATTCAGTTAGCTGCTAAATGCTCAAATTGCAGTTAAGACCATATTATTGTCCCCACTTACAAATAGATAAACATATCGTGGTATGAGGCCTCAGTATGCTCCAGACAAAGTAACAAACAATTGGACAAAGAGCCAGTTGTGCTCACTTACTGCAGCAACTGGCACAAGAATGTGAAGGAGTCAAGAAGACACCAGCACAGATGTTGGACCCTGGACTGTGGGATTGTTATTAGTCAATCTGTTGTGTGCTGGTAGAGCTCAGGTTCTGTGGTCTGTTGCCAGTTGTTGTTTTTTTTTTTACCAACCCATAAACACTGCCGAGCCCTAACAAGGTATTAGACCATTAAAACTTACTGCCTGTTAATTGGGGGGCATCTTGTTCTACTTGCTTGTTTGTTTCCTCCCTTCCATGAGAGTGTGTGTGTGTGCTTTCTAGGAGACGATGGGTGTCTGTTATTCATACCGTGCTCCAGATTATCTATTATTTGTCAAAAGCTGCGCAATTCATGTATTTGATTAATCCCTTTGGATTGTTTTAGTGTCAAACGTGGTTGATCTAAATGGCAATAATTGGTTTTTCACACGGAGGAAGTGGATGTCTGACGGCACAATGGGAGCAGTGATCACACTCTTGCCAACCCGTTGTATCATCTCGTATTGATTTGAAACCTGCATGGTTCGAGATGGGTGATTTGCGTGACTCCCGGTATAAGAATCTAAAATCCATGGAGATGTGTTTGGAGAGACACAGAGCAAGAGAGACAGATTACTGAGAGGCCCCTGTATCATGCTGTCTTTGAACTTGATGTGTGGGGATCATGAAATGGGGATTAACATCAAACCAGCATACGCAATGGCTTAGAGACACACAGTTGATTAAATACATAGATACATTTTTACCAAGAGGCAGAATCATGTGCAGTTTGCAAATTCAGGTGTCAAGGAGCAATATTTGTCATTGTCCTGCTTGTAATTGATTTTAGATCATTTAGAATAATGGCTATAGAGTGCGGAGGGATGGGGGGGGGGATCCAGACTGCCATCCCAAAAGGCGCAACGATGTAAATGTAGGCAAGAGTGAAATGCCCGATTTAGAAGGAGCTAACATCTTAAGGATATATGCAGGGCCCTGATGGACCCCAGTTCCATTTAGCTGGCTATGGCTGTGTTGACATATTGTCTGACAGATGGGTGACACATGCTCTGTGTCCTAGCTCTGTTGTGACTGCAACTGGGGCTTGGTGACAGAATTAGAGAGCAGGATTTGCTGTGGTGAGCTGGGTGGAAAACCACATTGTCTAAACTACCATAGGCATCGTGCACGGTTACCACTCCCTCCCTTTTCGAGTCCCTCCCTCAGTCTGTCACTTCACCCTCCATCTACCCACCCTTAAAGTGTCAGTGTTATTTACGAGTATATTACAAGGAATGTAAATAGTATTCCAATATTGTGCTCTGTTAATTCAGGTCAGTAAATTCATTTTCAAAAGAGTCATTTATTTGAAAAGACAGAAAAAATGACGAGCGAATCAAAACATATCAAGGGATGTGAGATCTCTTGCTCTGCGTATTGAACAGAAATTTGTCATAATCAAAACGAGAAGAAGCTAGGGTAACTAAATAACATACCATAATGACAGCACTGGCATACAATCATGCTGGTAGTCTTCATTTGGTCCAAGCCAAACTGGATCAGCAGAATGCAGAATTTGCATGATGTGCAGACATCTTGAAAACTGCATATTCATTCACGTTGTTAACGATTAATGTGAAGCCATACTCACCATCCCTGTCTGCTAAATGAATCAAGCCCTCCACAGTTTGTTCGTCTGGACTAATACTCCTTCCTTAAAGGGGTCTGTGTGACTGCTGCCCAAACAAACTGTACCGAGAGTGATATGAACCTCTTCGCTGTCTAAATTTGGAGATATTTCAGACAATTTGGACACTGACTCCACATCTGAGCTTGCTGATGTTTGTTTTGTACGTGTGGTATTCATGAATGCGAAGAACAAATCCCAAGGACGTGGAGAGACACAGAGGCTGGGGAGAATAGAGAATTATTTCTTGCGCTAAAACAACAGGTCGATGAAATGATCAGTTGTTCCTGAGGATTTTGCGATGTTACCGTTCACTGCTTTTGAACTGTCCTCCGGGAGACAACGGGAATGAAGGCCCACACAGTGCACGCTGGCCTGGAGTTGTGATGGGCCCATCAGAAAGTGGTCCACATCTCCCACCACGGGCCTTGTGATATTTCCATGCATGCATTCACCCACGTTTGCCACAATCCACACAATGTGGGCTCTCCTTGACTCCTGTTCTTCACTCCCACTTGTGCCCTTCTGACACGTCACTGCTCACATTCATTCCCTTTCTTTCCCTCCCACCAGACCTTCAGTGTGTCAGCCAGTCAATAGCTCAAGTAGAGCTGTCATTACTCACTGCCCATCCTGGCCCCATGAACAGAACAAAAAGTGTTTATCTGAGGTTTACAGACTTGTTCTTTCTTGAAACAGAGTCTCTGTAGTCGAAGCAATGACATACAGAATGGGCCGACTCAAAGAGAGTGCTGTGTCACCTTTTGGCTTTCTTTGACCTGACGTCCATCTGGAACACCACAGGGAGCCGACGGCCTTCAAGGGCATATGTTAGGTGTCGGTGTGGATTGGGAAATGCACATGCAAACAGGGCCGCAACAAAAAGTGGGCATTATTTTAACCTGAAACACGAAATGCATGATGCGTTGTACCAAGAAGAGTGCTTTAGCCAGAATAGCCAACACACACAGAGAGGAAGAGAACAACTGAGCTGAGCTGCCTTGATTCCTACACGCAATGTTGTCAGCTGACTAACCAGGCTGTGCTTTAACCCCAAGTCAGATCATTGAGACTCCCTCGTTAGATGATAGATCAGTAGAGCATTCACTAATGCTGGCGTCATGCTAATGTTAATGCTACTGTAAATTCAAAGTGTAAGATGACCATTGATACAACAGTTTTTGTGACCATCTATGACAAGAATGTGGAAAAACTACACAGAAATAATTTGTATTTGAAAATAACCTGGGTTTGTTTATTAATTTATTTACTTATACTAAAAGGAAGGACAACATTTACAAATTAAAAAGGATAAAATAATGTGAGAGAGGGGTAGGCCTAATTTATTAACTATCAACTGAATATTTTTTGTCATAATAAAACCCTCAAGTATGTTTTACTTGTATTTCCGTAAAAGTAATTAAAACATATTTTCCAAAGATGATTTCATGTCCTTGTCTTCAGTGTTACTGAGCACAGCCCCAGTACAAGCACTAATTGGCTGATTAGCCAGTTACTTATTATTCATTGAAACATTCTTCCTGTAAAATCCAAGGTAGCTGAAAGGTGGGTGGCTAATTTATTAACCACCATCTAAAACATATTGATTTTTTCAATCCTCTTCAATTTGGGTTTAGAATGAATCATTCTAAACTGCTGTTAGGTGGAATCTTGTAAGTTAAATGTTGATAAGAGTGGAGTAGTAGGCGCCCTGTTTTTGGTTTAAAAAAAAAAAACATTGTCAAATTTAAAATTAGATAAATGAAATAATCGCTCCAGTAATCACTAGATCAGTCAAAATCATTACTCGCAGCTCTAATGAACATATCCGTCTTCTAAATCAGGCGACTAAAAACATGCAAACAAATCCATCAGAGCCACTTCACCTTCTTTCGGAGACGTCCTGCTAGTCCCGGTCTTCAATCACTGCTTGTTTGTTCATTTTGTCTGGACCAAGTGTGTTTGTGTCTACATAGCAAATAGTCTGCCAGGGGTACGAAAGAATGTCTGATGGGGACACGCTGCATGCAGACACACACACTCTCTCACACACTCACACACACACACACACACACACACACACACACACACACACGCAGTTAGCCTCTCAAATATTTGCCATCTTCTCCTCCAGTCTGTGGATAGACCTTGCTGTTTACTGCCGGGGCTGGATGAGAAAGAACGAGACAAGAGTATAAGCTGAGATCAGGTGCCCTGTGAACGAATGAATCATTGATGGGAGCGGGAGGAGTGCTGAAGGGTTCATCACTCAATCTTTTGTCCAGGTCGAATGTGGTTGGAGAGTGCGGATCTGTCACGACTGATGACAGTTGGATCTCTTGCTAGGGTTCGTGCAAGCTCACAGTATTCCCTGTCTGCAGTCTCAGCTTTTTACCTTGTTAATCCCTTATTAGGGAATAATTCTGTTCTCATTACTGATGTGTGACAATATTAGCTAAAGTTAAAGGGTATTTGTGTTGCTTGCCCATGCTGAATTTCCCACATTGTTTGCAAATAGAAACCACTTTTGTTCATCATAAGCAGACATAATAGCCCAGAACCTTTCAACAGAAATCACATGTGAATTAACATACAAGTCGGAATTTAATGGAGGTACTTCGGTCTTATTTTTGCACATACATTCAATGAAAAAAAAACACACAAAAATTAGGTAATGTTCCTTATGTACCTTTACCTAATGTACCTTTGTAGAAACCAATTTAAAATGTGCGTGTTAACAGTACAATATACAGTATGTTAGATACCGATCAGTATCAGTGTGGTAGAGGATCAGAGTGACTTTGTGTGCCTCTGCTTTGGGATCAATGATAAAATTTGGAATAAACATAATGAAGAGAAAGGGGAGTTTAGTGTGCAAGTGTTAGTGGTATTGGCTGGCATTCACACACTGATAATAGCCTCAAACACACACAGTGATAACAGCTCCACCCAGCAGTTTTCCTAGGCCCTTTATGAAAGCTCTGGTCTCACCTCTGCCAAAGCGTCTGACCACACCAAGCTCCCTGTCTGTCATTTAGTTCCATGTCATGCACTCCGGATCGTGAGTGCGTGCAAACACACGTATATGCACACTCACACTCGTTGGATTATATTGTAAAGCCGGCCGGTCGAGCTCTTTTCTGTTGGGGTCAGGTGAACACATTTTGAGGAAAAGGCTCCTCTGAGATTCTGAGCGATTTGTGTAATGAATTTCAAGTCATGGATCTAAGCTAAAGGCATCAACAAAGCCGTCTGCCTCAGGAAGGAGGAGAGACATTTTTTGTTCTATATTTCAATATGCTGAGTAACTGCTCAGTGACCACAGGGAACAAGATCGGCTTTTACACAGTGAAGATGAAGGGATACTCTTCGTGATTAACACAAATGATCTTGGCACATGATTGCAATTTTGTGGTTTAGTGTCTGTGATTGAACAAGTCATAGCTGAGGATCCTTATTCCTGAATCATTGGAATAATATGAGACGACTCATTGGAATAATAACAGCACACAAAAACCCCATAATCTTCCCCAGAGATTATCATTGTGTTTTGTCTGTATCTCCCGGTGATGACTATTGCAGTGCGTGCGTGTGGGCTAATTGTCTTGGGGTGGAGATGTGTGTTTGTGCAGTCTGCTGTCTGGGGCTGAGCCAACAGAAGTAACTGTAGGTACGTGGTATCCGGCTATTTTCATCTCACCGTAAATCTGTTGATGCCTCAGGACAAACATTCATGAGACACCAAACTGTTGTTTTAACACTGTGACCTCTCAGGCTTTTTTCCAGTTGTGCTTTTTAAAATATTAATAAATGCAAAATGCATTCTCTCCCTGTCGCTTTCTCTCTCTCTCTCTCTCTCTCTCGCACAAGCCCACAGATACATACATATATACATAAATAGATTTAATTTGTGAATTAATCTTAGGGTCGGGTAATATGTACATGAATGTCATCCTCATAATATTTTCCATAATGCCATTTATGTATCTGGGGTCCATTACCATTTAAACACAACTTATCTAAGACAAATACAATACAGCAGACATCGGAACATTTTACAGAAGGAACAGCAAAACCAACACATGAATAAAGGGCAGTGATTCCCTCAAATCACCTCTGCAAGGAGGTGAATGAGCTAAATGAGCAAAAGGGATTACTATATAAATAAAATAAATGATTACGGCACCTATGAGATCAAGTACAAACAGCCAAATGGCCTTTACTATTGAGGAACAATTTTCCATGGTGTGATTTTGAGCTTGAGATCGATTTGAGCACTAATTTTAGGCAATTAAGAGAGACAGCTGCACCAGATGGCCAGATGCAGAGGGCTGCTAGTTTATCCTGTCAGCTGTTTGGCTCTGAGTGAGTGTGAATGTGTATGCATGTGTGACTGAGTGCACTCATAGCTCTCGGTTTTTAAATGCAACGTTGAAGGTGTTGGAATGCTCGTATTTGCATTTTGACGGAAGGACAGCCCTCATCTTAGCCTGCAGTTGTCACGGTGATGAGCACCTACATAAGCCATCACTGCTGTTCGCTGCTCTGATCGGCCGTCTCAGCCCAAGAGGCAAGATTGTGCCAGAAGTAATTAATGTGAGATTGGATCACCAGACATTTAACATATTTTTATGTGATCCTTGTGCAAATATAGATGTTTCCAGAGCGGTGAGAGAGCAACAAAATCACCAACGGTGCCAGACGGTCTCAAAGAGGCCTCCAAATTAGATAGTAAGGCATTTTCATTAATACAGGACAATCTGTGGAACGACAAACGGTGAAATGGCAATTCTGCAGCAATTACAACAGTGGGGCAAACATTCTTAAAGCGGCAGGCACCTAAGAATGATCGGTATTTTTTTATGTTATTGAATATTCACAACTGTACGCCGCTTTGATCACCAATATATTCTTCGGTTCTTCTTTTCATATAGTGGCTATATTGTCGACCCTTAGCGGTGAGTAACAAAGTGTGTCTTTGGGTCTGTGTCACCCTGTTCATGCAAAGCTTATCTGATCTCTTAGTTTTTCACTGTGTGTGTGTGTGCGTGGGTGTGTATGTGTATGTGGGCTAATCTTAGCTTTAGTGCTCAGTCACACATGCGGATTAGGAGGAACAAGCATGTGATGACTGCTACTGGACAGAGCAGTGTAGTAACAACAAAGACTACACAGATTATTAATTGCATTATTGGGATATTGCACAACAAAGTACGACAAAAGAAATTTAAGTGGTGTGGCTACGGGTGTTCTATATGTGTATGAGTCACTTAAGACCAATTTATTTTTGTTAACGTTCTAACTAGCAGAGGATGATATGCAGGCGCTGTATGTCCTGTCACACAGAAACAGAAAGACAGAAAGAATTCTACCAGGCTGCTGACACAGCTATCTGTTGCATAACCTCTCAGTGCTGATCTTCACAGTCCTGGGATGTATGAATTTTCGATGGTACGGATATAGTTTGGTTTCAGGGTTTTCACTGCAGATAATGGAGGATGGATGGATGGATGGATGGAATGTAAAACAAATGTAAGTAGTTTTGGTCCTAAAAATAAAACCTATGACTGTAAGATTTGAAATCAAAATAAGGAGGGAAAACTGCACTGTGCCAGTCTAGGAACCAAATAGATACAATAGAAATAATAAAAATCAAAAACAGGGCACCAGATTAAATGACTTCATTTTTCAAATACAATGAAATTAAGAAAAATATTATCAACTTATATATCACCTTGTATATATACAGAACATTGGAGAACATAACTAATGGTACAACTTTCACTATAATGCATTTCAGTGTAAGAACACCATAAATAAACAACTTAAAATTGAATTCATTTCTTGTGACAGAAACATTTAAAAGTATTAGTTTGACAGGTATTTACAGTGAGTCCGTTCCTGTTGAAGTGGGCGGTGAGTGTATTTGGTCCAGTGTTGAACAGGGCTCACTGTTGTAATGTTGAGTTAGCCATGTTGTGCTGGACGGTCATCTCTTAGATGGTGAATGATGAGTTGGACCATTTAGCCGTGGCTTTTCATCTCAATGCTTCACAAACTGGATATCCATCCTCCTCGACGAAACCGTGGCCATTTTTAAGGTGGCTAAAACGCTCCCACACTTTTTCAGTAGATAAAAGGGCTTGGATGTCGATAGCTTGCGTCATTTTGAATAATTTTCATTGAAGACGAATCCATTCATATACAAGCAAATTGGCATGCACACGCACACACACCCAGCCAGCACCAGTAGGACCCAGTGGAGCAGAGTTTCTGGGACAACAGAAAGCCACTGAGAAAACTAAGAAAGTAAGAGGCTTTATTCTCATTGTTTCAAACCGTGGCTCCAAAATTTTTAATGTGGGCTCACCCTAACGTTTTATTATCGGTTAAAAGTGTTTTCATCAATCTTAACACTCTTACACTAGGTGTATATTTTCCACCGGATTGCTTTACCCACACAGCTAAATCATGCATGATAAGTCAATCCAGAGCTCTCTCTCAAGTCAATACACCTGATTTAATTAGAGCAGAGTAGATGGAGAACAACCCAAGGTTCAAAGGACAGTCTTCACCATGGGTAAACCACGCAAGCAAAATCCTCCATGTTAGTCTGCACCAACAGCTCTAAACTGTGTCTGTAGAGATGAAACGGTGGTCGAGAATACTTAAGAAGCGGCAAATAGAAAATGCGCTGCAAATTCAGATTCCAATGCTAAAGAGCGAAGGTATGAGCGAACAGAAACTGGAGGGCTATTCCAGAACATTACCAGTGACAGAAAAGATGCGGTTGCCTTTAGTTTTAAGATTGGAGCGGAGGATGGATGATATGAGGAAATGAGCGACTCGGAGTTGGAATAGTACGGCTTTAAAAACAAATAACAAAACCTTCAAATCCATCCTAAATCAACAGGACGCTAGAGTAGCCAGCACAGGAGATATGGGACTTCTTTGTCGTGTCTTTGAATATGTGGCATATTTGTTAAATGAAGTGAATATGTGTCCTCCTTTGGATGAAAGTGTTTTCTGAATTTGCACAGCATTTTCGATCTGCAGAGCATCTTGGATTTATTTGCAGCTCATTGAGTCTTCTGACAGTAAGATGTATATTTGAGAACCCGTACAGACTGATCGTTGGGAAACTGAACATCATCATGTCTGGTGGTTCCATCCTGTCAGTGGGTTAGAGTTAGGGTTGTCTTGTCTTCTTTTCAGGAGTGCCCTGACCATAGTTTCAATAGGCAAGAGGCACTTAATGGTAGCAGACGAGGTAAAGGTCAGAGCTTTCTCATTGTCTCGAGGTCCAGCTCAGACAGAAACGCAGTCACTCTCTCTCTCTCTCTTGCTTCTCTCTCTCTCTCTCTCTTTTTGCGTCTTTCTCTCTCTCTTTCTGTGAGGCCTGTGCAGCGGTGCATTATCGCAGGCATGTAGATCAATGCTGTGTTGCAGGAGAAATCAGATACAGCAATCTGCTGTGTGGCTTTGTCTAACTGTGCGGAAGAGTTCAGGAGTTGGATTTAAACGGACGGAACGCCTCTGTAAGGTTAGACTGGATTGGAAGCAAATTCTGAGCTGACAGATCAAAAGTAAGACGACAGGTGAGCAACAAAGGACAATGTATAAGGAGGCTGGGGGGGCTGTAGACACAGAGGCGATGGTAAACAAGGTGACACTTTCCTCTGTCAGTATGTCTTTGTGTTCTCAGTAGAGCCTTGTGTGTGCTTACAGATGAAGTAGTTGCAGCTGACCCTTGTTGCCCTTCTGCTTGTCGTCTGATGGGGAAGCAGTAGATTGAATAGACTGGAAGGATGCTAGTGTGCAGATATAAAAGGATGTGTTTCTCCTTTCTTCTCAAGGGTAAGCTGTGCTTACATTGGATCACTGAGCCTAAATGTATTCTTCATTCCTCCACTCTATCCCCCTCTCTCTGTCACTCTATCCCTCCTTTTCTCTCTTTCATTAGACCAGGAGGCCGCTAGAATTTTCTTCTCTGGTAGAATTGAACCGAAGTGTAGCTGAGTTGTCTGAGAACTTGGCCGAAAGTGGCAGACTGTCATCTCGCTCCCTGACAGGACTGCTGAGTCCTGGAGAACTTCGAGAACTGGCAGGAAGCTGCAATGAGGAAAAGCTGATGCCGTCCGGAGTGTAATGATAATGGAGATGACTCAAGCTGATATAGAAAATATCACCAATGCCTTAAAGTTGATATCTTAAAAAGCGAATTTGGTCTTTTGTCAAACAGTATAACTAACCCAAACTATGTGTGTGAATAATGAGATGATGATTGAAGGTCCATTGCGAGAGTTGTTTGATTTGTTTTGCTTCTGGCACGTATTGGATATAACATCAGATTCCAAGATCAGATTTTGGGCCACATTCAAGTGTGGAAATACAATAAATATGTCAGATCAGATGAGGAATCAGGGGCCATCAAGACCTGAAGTGTAAATGGAGCCTTTGTGATTTTGGTCTTTTTGAGGAAAGTCTGGATACGACTTGCCTCTCTGTGACAGTTACTCACGGTACAGGATGATGAGCCATTTTTTGGCCTGTGGCTCGTGTGGGTGTGTGCATATGTACATGTAGAAGTTTACAATATATCTTTGTCAGCTCTCTCCAGATTTCCCCCCCGTTGGATCCTTTTTTTCAGTGTCTATATTCCTGCTCTGTATGCGAAGCTGGGATGGAGGTCGCAAATCATGAGTCTCATCTGTTATGAGTCCTTGTATTCATTACTCTCACCATAAGTCTTTGTGCTCGCATCCGCCGACATATATCCTCTTCTCTCATCTCCTCTCCATCTGTATAACCCTGTAGTTAAAGAAAATGGAAGAGAAGAATAGGATCACCCTGCTGTAAAGTTTTAGAGGTAGAATAAAGTTTCATCTTCCTGAAATGGTGTCTAGTGTGTTTATGCCTCCAAGCCGTCTCACTCCTCTTTCCATCCTTACTTCCTTCTTTGTTTGTGTCCTTGTTTAAGAATTGGTGGTTAAGGACAGCGGCTGCAACTTGAATAGTGATTACCACAGAAATGATCTGCATTGCATGCTGACCCTCTCTCTCTCTCTCTCTCTCTCTCTCTCTCTCACTCACTCACTTGCTGTCTCTCTCGCTCTCATGCTTGCACAGACACCCAGTCAGAGTGGAAGTTAGAGAGCAGCGTTATGTAAGAGGTTTACAACTGAAGTGTGTGTGTGAAATTTGAAACCGGGAGGAAACATCTTGCCCAGAATCATCTCGACATAAGACTCGACTGGGGGCAACGTGTGTCTGTGTGTCTGCATGTTTGCATCATTGCATATCTGTGTGTGCTCATTTCCGTGCAGTGTTTAACATGTGCATACGTGCATTTGTCTGCTGAGTTCCAGCTGAGTGGGCTCATTAACTTTTATAGACTGCAGCCCAGGCTAGAAGGAATTGGCCAAGCCAATATGCTGACCACTGTGCAGATTAATTTCGAAGAGGACACACACACACACTCTCTCCCTCTCTCCACTTTTGCTCTTGATCCAGTACATGATTAATTGTTCTGAGAAACACAATTGGGATCACCGGGAGCAAAAAGGCAAATTCATGATTCTTTTATTAGTGAATATCCAGCAGTGTTTCGGATGTACTTACCTCACCCTTTCATCATTCCAATGCAGCGTGCTGTAAATCAAAAGTTCAATTGATTTCTCCGTGCCACAGACCTGCAGCGTAAGCCGTGTTTTTCACTCGGGTCCAATACGGGGAGGCGGTGGTTCAGTGTCAGAGTTTCCACTCCTGTTTTTTAAAGAGCATGATGGTTTGTGGTCAGCTGAGTGGATCGGAGCTGTAGAAGCTCATGGCTGTGGTTGGATTCCCAGCAACAGGCTACAGGCTTGACGTGCCTTTGGGAGGTCTGGTTGACTTTAATAACCCGTTAAAACGTATATTTCTATTTTCTGTATGAGGCTTTGGTGCTGACCGCTGTTTCGTGGCCGGTTGAATATAGATCAGTGCAACATTGGATACAGCTTTCCGCTCTGTCCTAAATTTGAACCCACAATCTGAGCTTCTCCTACCGCCGTTCTTATGCTGGTGTGACTAAGGAGCTGAAAAATTAACCATGGCGGCACCATTATGTAGATTTTCTTTATTTAGAAATGAATAATAGTGAATTGATCTGCGGTGACTGTTTTAGTACCCTCTTGAGCTGTTTATTATCAGCATTATTTATTTGTGTTTAGTCTGCAGTAAGAATCAAGTGTGAGAGGTCCCAATTAATACTGAATGAAAAACAGAGAGCAGATAATGAGGATTGCTGTTACACAGCACTTTATTAATGAGAAAATCCTTTATGGCTCCAGTCTGCTTGATTAAAAAAAAATATCTAACAGGATCATTTTCATACTTTGCTCTTAAAAGTGTTTTGAATAATATTTAAGTTTACAGTTGTGATTAGTTGCAATTAGTGTAATTACTATAAACAAATGTTTACAGTCGAGGGATTTGATCTTGGTTTTTGCATTTAGCTCCTGCCACTGATATTTGTTTGCTCAAGTTTTCTCCAGATTAAGAACCTATTTCTCATAAATCCCACGCTCTCCTATCATAAAGAAGCTGTTAATTCTCCCTGCCAGGGATTTTCCTTTCTGCTTTACTTCACAGAAAAAAACATATCATAAGAGAGGTATTTTTCCCTCCTAGTATGAGGGGTGTTTTTCACAGGCATCTAAAGGATGGTTTTATGTAATCCACTGTAATAAGTAAGGGTGGTGACCACCAATTCACATATTTGATTCCATAAAACCCAATTTTGCCATCTATATTTCTCCCATCCATATCTCACACACATACTTAGACCAGACATAACATGGAACACTTAAAAGTCCAAATATTTGATGATACTTGCCAAAAGTGCACTAATATCAGGTAGCATCACAGATTTATTCGTGTATTTTTCTTTACATTGCATAATTTTGTGCTTTCCAGTAGCGATTTATAAAAAGGCCTGTTCTCTAAAAGCTCATGTTGTCTACTTTTATTAGTAAAGAAATAAAGGGCAGCATTAGAACAAACATGATGCCCAATAACAAGAGCCATATACCATTTTCTTGCAATCAATATCAAAACATAGTGAAATGAAAATTGAACGTTTCGCCTTGCAGTCGGCATTCACATGAGCATTGCATAGTATTGAATCATGTTGAATCTGTTGCACCGTCTTATCGCTTTGCAAAGGGCAGAATTGTGTCGGATCATTGGTTTCTTGAAATGTATTACACTGTGTTTGTTTCACAGAGGCAGGTGCGCACCACCAGTAATAGATCACCTTTTGTCATATTTGTCGTTACAGTTGGAATATTGGTCATATTTCATGTTGTTTTTATATTCGGTGATTAACAGAACCCAGGTCTCTGTCTGAGCTGGGTCAGAGTTTACACCATGTTCTGCCATCCTGTAAATATCTGTTCCACTTACTCCTCCCTAAAATGTAATCCATCACAGTGCGGGAAAACCAAAAGACCTGAGGCTGAGAACCCTACTCGGTCAGATTGTATATGTGTGTATATGTGTGTGTCTGTCAGCTTTCTTTCTTTCTTTCTGTCTGTCTGGCATACACAAACAGCTGCATACCCACACTAGGCCTTTGGATGGGGTGCATATTGGGGTGCAGACTGCTAAATAAACACCTAGTCTTCTGTCAGGGATTCTGCCCTTAAATGCTCTCTAATGGGCCCCTCTAGTGCCTGTGATGGCTCTGCAGCTTATCAATGATTTAGCAGTTGGAAGATGGCAGAGACCTATGGCCCACCTGACCTGATTAAAGTCGTAGCAGATCACACATAGCTGCCAGTGGTGTGACACAACACACTGAGGGATCATGATCAATTTCTCACGCAAAAAATTTAAGCCACTCAAGTTTTATCTTGATTTTCAATATTTTCAATTAGCTTTTATTTTCTATCTTCTGATAATTTTGTACTGTTTGTGTTCATTGTATTTATATTTTATGTCAGGCAGGCAGTGTCTGTCATTTCTTTGTCGTAAAGTGCTTGGAGTCACATTTCCCGTATGAAAGGTGCTGCACAAATGAAGTTTTTATTATTATTGAGTTAAACCACATCAGTTGTTGTGCCGTGAACGATAAATTGATAGCGTCTGATATTTTATATTCTACTTGGCATTTTCAGCCAGAGGTCTGTGATGGTTCAGAGATGCGAGGGGGAGACTGGTTTGGAATACTGATGGTTCGAAGACTCAAGCTTGCTGAATGCAGTTAATCATAAAGGAATTTGCTGTATCTTTATGTGTTGGATGGAGGGCCCATAATCTCTGTATGGAATTGAAAATCAGTTTTCAATTGGTTCATGGCCTCAAGCTTTAAAATTGAATCGCATCATTCCAGAGATTCACAGCCGTAATTTATAACTACCGTAAGGAAGAATGATACCTGATCACTTCTATCTTAATGAGTGAATTGGTTTGGCCTTAAAAAGCCTGATCAAAGCGTCCCACCAATATATAGTAAAGAGAAAGCTCTTCTCACTAAACTAATTGGATGTTTACCCAAAGTTAGGTAACAAATCATGCGCTTAATCCAGAGAGTGCCTCCCTCTCTCTGCTGACAGCCCAGAAACTGCATCCAGCAGCAAATCTTACACTTGGCTCAGGACCCAAAACACTCAGGGGGATTGGACCAGAGCATTTTCTCTCCCTGTGCTTTTCTAGCTTTAGCCCGTTTTGTCCATTGTGTGTTTCTTGTCTCATCTGCATTCATTTCTTTCTTTGTTCTTGATTTACGTCTGTTTTATTTCCCACCTCACTTTCATTTCTTCCCTTTCTCCCCGACATATGTTCTTCCATGCCCTGTTGTCAGCCATATACGTAGGAAATATGTTTCTTGTCTAACTGAAGCTCACAATGGCCTCAATATTTACAGTATACTGCTGTTCTTCCTGTCTGTAGCTTTAATTTGCATTAAATTGTATAAAACTTAAAGGATTTAAATTCTATTGATACAAATGTGAATAAGTACATTTAAAGTTTGCAGCACACATGGATGATGTAACCACTGAGGAGGATTTCTACAAGTAGAAAATGTAGAAAAAGATCGAGGGCCTGGGGCATGCGTGGCCAGCAGCATCAGATGTTGCAATAAATGAAAAAAGCTGGAGAAATAAACCGTCCATACCTGTATTCAATATATATGCAGTGATAGCAGTCTACAAAAGGCCAGTCTTCACAATGGGCCTACTGGGAGCTATATGCACAGGCCAGTCTAACTCATTCAGAGAGAAGTTACTTTAGTCCAATCTACACCATATTTCTCTTTTACTCCTCCTTTGAAATGTGTTAATGAGCCTGCGAGTGGAGCGCAGGGGAAGGTGATGGAGATGAGGCACTGAAATTGGAGTGGGGTCTCCACCCAACAAGACTCATCTTGGCTAACAGGATAAAGATGTCGAGGAGTCACAGGGCCCTGGGGAAACCTCTGCTTGCTTATTCCTCCTCAGCTGTGTGGGAGGAGGCAGGAAGCTCCCTGCTCCTCTGTCGCTCTGCCCTGTCTCTCCAGCCCAGATGTATTCCTCTCAGCATGCAGATCATCTTCAGTGTGGCCTCTTGGCCTCAGACCTGACCTCAGTGTGCAGGGAGTGCCAGGGTAGGGAGCCGTGGTGGCAGAGGATAGAAGGACTTCCTGTCATTTCGACTTATCCTCAGCCTCTTCTCCCTCTCTCTTTCTTCCTGGCCCTGTACTCCTGCTTTCTTCTTGCTTCTCCCTCTGTGGTTCAGGGATCAGATTGTGTGTGTGTGTGTGTGTGTGTGTGTGCGTGCGTGCAGGCAGTCTCACTGACAACACACTTTTGTCCCAGAATAGAATCCATTCTTTTTCAGTGATTACGGTTGTTGTCGACTCTGTCGCCGTTATTTTATCCCTCTGCACTATTTGCATGAGTAATTTGTTCATTTTGTCTGAAATTAAAAATATTTTTACGTCTCCTGGAGACGCTCGCATCTGAACAGAGCTTTGCCCAGCAGTTCCTGAACCATGGGAGAGCATCTACCCTGGAGCAGGGATTAAAGAATGGGTCCTGCAGTGCACAAAGACCTAAAATGCTGCTGCAGCACAGAGCTCTGTTGGATGGTTACAGGGTCAGATATGTGGGAGTCGGAGTTCAGTTTTCAGGAAGTTCATTTTCTTTCTTTTACTTTTCTTTTACCAGTGCAGGCAAACTTAATGTATAACATCCATCAGTCTGTGATGGGGGTAAATGCCTGTGCACTACTGACAATGTCTTAACTGCCGTTATAGTTGGAAAAGCAACTGAACCGAACCACTGCCAACCAATGTCCTTAATTCTGGATTGAAAATGGACAACACGAAGAAATGACAAAACAAGAACCTCCTTTTTTTTTTCTTTTCTTTTCCGTGCTCATGTGTGAGGACTCCGACAGAATACTAACACAGCATGTGATTTCACCCCCTCCTCGTTTTCTTCATTTTATCCACCATTCTGTCATCCCACATTACCACATCAGAGCCGAGAGGTTGCATAAAAGCACTTGCATCTCGATCCACAGGGAACTTGGGCTCTGCTGAGAGATGTAATATATCAGCCTTCCAAGTACAGAAAAGAATCAGATCGAGGAGGTTGGCATCTTAGAAATTAATCAGAGTGACCTCAGCGTTTGATTAGTACCCAGTGATGGCAATGACATCATTTGTCAGGAAGAGAATGCTAATAGAGAGGGTAGTTGCAGGAGGCAGTGCAACAGCAACTTACTCAGATTTTACTGTTCATCTCTGAGCTGTGGCGTTCAGCTAGCAGAATGTTTTTGCTGGAACTTTGCAGTCACTGATAGATTGTGGAGCTGTTAAGTCTCAATATTGCTGCTACGGGGAAAAAAAAAGAGAAATCTGAGGCAGTTTTCTTATAGATACAAACTGCAGCTGATACCGCAAGGCTATAAACCGACAACACCTTATATATCTGGAGTTGATTTATGAGCAATGACAGTCTGCTAACATCATCATCATTGATGATGAGAGGAATATCACGCACACACATTTCTGCTAGTTCCGTTGCTTGTACTGAGTATAGATTGTGTAACGTGCTAATGCTATCACCGTGTAAAAACATAAAAGAGCATGCTAGTGACCGACTCGCCTCTCCGTCAGTGGTTTGGGGAAACGTGTGAACTCTGCTGCACTGCCCTCCGTGTGTGTTTGACTGTCTTGGAGCATTGCAGGTGTTGGCATGTCGAGGCTTCTGCCTAATCCCCATGGGAGCGTAAATAAGCTGCCCAGCTCTGTTGCCTTACATAACCACTCCACTAGAAAGGAGGCAGAGGAACGTGGTGTGGATACAGAGACAGTACGTGGATGAATGAAACGGGAAGGCAAAGGGGAGTGGGGTGGGTTGGGGGAGTGTTCAGATGCAAAACTGCAGCAGATTTGTTGTTAATCATATTGTGTTGCTGTTCAACACATTTTGAACACACATTTTCCTCTTTTTAACTCTGCCTGTTCTTCTCTTTAGTCAGTGTTTGGCATTAAATATTTCCCATTCGCTGTCAGGTTCTTCCTCACTCTTTCGGGTTGTTCCGTTTCCTGATATTTAATTTTATGTCCCTCGTGGTGCTTTTGGTGTGAAGCCTCTTGGCAGATGCCGAGAGATGTTTAATTGAATTTGTAGCTTTGCTGGAGCCGTTCGGTGTGATCATTGCCAGCATGCAGCAACACACACAGGCACACTATAACACATCTGAGAGACTACATGTGTTATTATGACCTCAGACAGTGTTCGGCACAGCAGCACTGAAAACCTCGCACTGGTTGACTTTCATGCCTGAGCCAATCGACAGCTCGCTAGATACAAAAGCTGAGATGATAATCTCTCTCTCTCTCTTTTATGGCTGACCATCGCCTCAGATGAATGCCTGTCATCATCATGTAAAATTAAGGTTCCTTTCCTATGTCTATATCTAACACACACACGCACACACACGCCACAATGGTCCGGCCAGGTCATGACCCTGGCTGTAAGGCATGCAAAATTCAATACACAGTTTCCTGTCAGTCGGTAGAAGCAAATCACATGACCAGGTCTCACATTTCTGTGTTTTATAAGTAAATAAAGAACAGGCTCCACTCACTCAACTAGGAGGTCAGATGTAGGTCAACTGTCTTTAGGTCTATAAATGGTCGGTTATGGTCTTTCCGAACACTATAATCCAGCCTTATACATATAATCTTTAAAGAAGAGAAGGAGTGTATTCAGGTCAGCTGTGTCCCTAATTACACTATGAATCATAGTCTGCTGTCATTGCCCAGTTGGCCTACATTAAATACACTCTTTATTACTGTATCCACCCTCAGGCCTTTTCTATTTCTCTTGCTGTGTGTGTGTCTGATATTTATATTCTGTAAATTGCTTATTCTTCGCCTTTTATTTGAGCATAGAGCCTGGTCGTGTTTTCTTTCAGTGTTTGCTCTGTCTCTGCTTTGTTCAGCTCATAAATTGCAGAGTCATGCCGTTTTGCTGCTTCCAGCCAAAATCTGTTTTTTTTTTCAGCACCAATGTCCCCTTTGTGTACGATTCATAACATCTCAGCTCCATTTTTGGTTACTTTACCAAAATCCATTTTATCTGTGAGTCAAACGGCACTCCAACAGGAAGAGAGGGATGATGGGAGTATCAGCTGTCAGCAGCTGAATCAACCTGTGTGTGTCCCAGAAAGGGAGATACTGTTTGAGAAAGACTGAGAGGAGGAGATAACACAGCTTAGTTGAGTCAAAGACATCTAAAACCTGACACACAACTGTACTTGAACAAATCCTGCTCCCTAAGAGATGTCTACTCCACTCATTTTCATCTCATCTTTTGCCTTTTCTTCCCCCGTATGAAGGGTGATCAAGGATGGTGAGATCAGTCAATCATCCTCACAGTTTGGTCCAACATACGCATCAACTCATCAACTGCACAGATTGGCATGAATCCAAGTATTTCTGATCCCAAATTGATTGAGTGGACTTCTAATTCACATTGACTCTTTACCCTCTAGCTGACCTTCCAAATATGCAAGTGGATTTTGATTTTTAAAATAGTCCATCATCATCATCTGAATAAATTTAGCCAAGTGCAAAGGAATTGTTGAAATGTAATGTCTGAGCAGAATGCCCTTAAATGTTGCGTTCACGTTGATACTTCCCCACCTTTAAGACCTTAAGACGCAATGACTTCTAACCTACCGATCGATGTGTTTGTTGTTTCATTGAGTCAGTGTTATGCCTGCATCTTGCACAAACCCATAGTGTAGTCAAATTACACGTGCAAAACAATAAAGTTGCCAAACAGAATAAAAGTTGTTGTCTAAACTCACTCAGGAGTGGATGCTTTGGGCGCTTATCTGTTACACAACATTGGCTCCCAAGCAAATAATTAGCGTCGCTACCTACCAGCTAGTAGACAATTTGCGTAATCCTTCATTGTCAATTAAATAAGAAGCAGCGTTACATGAGAGGCATTTATTAACGCACTTCAAATGCTAACTGCAGTGTGTGTTAAATTCAGCAGGGCTCATCAATTTCAATACACAACCACAGCGCTTGCAAAGCCTAATTTCTGACTTGTAGGGTAAACATATTTAGCTACACGTTTATTCTTTATTGGTTTCATTAAACATTTAATAACGAGCAGGGTAGGAAGTGGAACATTTGGGGTGAAAACATGCCAACTTAAACAGTACGGGCTATGATCACCTCTTCGTCGGGCTGCCAGTCGGCGTCTTCCAGTGAATCCAGCAAATCAGTGTGTGGTCATTTTAATTGCTCTTGCATAAAGCCAGTGACAGCGGAGGTAACCATCCAAGGCCCACTTGGTTGTCGGGAGCTGTTTGGGGTTAGGGTCTTGCTCAGGGACCTTCGACAGGAAGGAGCAGGGGATCGAACCAGCAACCCTTCGATCCCTAAGCCATGTCTCCCCTCATTGAGGATTTTTTTATGTTATAGTAGTCAATTTTAAGCCGGTATTTGTGACATCCCTAGTCACAATGTCCGACGTCTTCTTCACGTACTGTCATATCATTATAATAAACAGATTGCCGTGAGCTTTGCAGAGCTCAGTTATACTCCCGAGGGTTTGAATGCATTTGACTTTAATGACCGGTGTAGTTCCATCAGGCACCGATCTCAGAGCAAATTTGACGTTTTTTTACCGTCACTGCTGTGCAACATTGTCAGTGTCTTCTTGCCTGCTGGGACCAGGAGCAGTTAAGTCTTAAACTTCTTTGATTTATTTCCTCTCTCTCTCTCTTTCCCTTTATTCCTGTCTGTTTGCTCCTCCTTCTCACTTATCTCTCTCTGACTCCTTGCTCTGCCTATGCTCCCCAGGAGGTGTAAACATGTTAATGACATTTTATTAGTGTCAATTCACTTTAATGTTTCCTCCAGGCTGAAGTTTCATTATGCCTTCTCATATCATTAAGCCTGTTAACAGTCCCAGTTCCTTTCCATTTTCCTCATCTCAGTCTTATTGTTTATTCTTGGCATTACGGACAGAGGTGTGATTATTCCTACGTTATGTAATTTTTACGGTCTCACTGTTCGATCTTCCCAGATTTCAGAATTTATCCTTTTTTTCCAACTCGGTCCTTTTGTATTGTTTACTTCAATCTCTCTACTAATTGCTTTACTGCTCCATAAACGGACACTTTGGTAGTAGTTAATTAATCTGGTAACAGCAAAACAATGTGACCGTCATCTCCATCAGTAGCTTCATGTGTCAGTTAAATGGATCAGCCGGGTACGAATCAAATGAAAGAGAGTTGCTCTGTCGCCAACTTATTTACTGAGCGGTTTGTAACCGTGTTAATCCTTTTGTAGTAGGTCAGGTTTATTTTTTAAATTAGCTCAGCAAAAGCTTTGGTCCACAGTTGTTACGCGTACAGCATTTCTCACATGAATGTTATGTCAACTGGGATTAAATACCACCAGGGGGGATGTGAAGGCCAAAGCATAAAATAGTTTTTAACTTTTGTGTGATATTGGGATAAACAAATAAACTTGGCTTGACTCGGTAAGAACACCTTGGAAATAACATCAGATTTCGCTCAACTACTGGCACAACAAAGTGGACAATTACAGCACTCCCTGTAGATTATTCTAATCTAAAGCACATACACAACCACCAAATGAGACACTTTGATGTTTCTGAATCCACACAACAACTGTGGCATCTTCTTCAAGGTTCTTGGAAAAAAAGACCTTAAGATCTTAGAAAACTGAGGAGAATTGGTTCTGTTTTGAATACTCACACTCTATATATATATTTGTTTTGTTCTGTTTGCTGTACTTTGTATGAAATTAATTGATTGACTGAAAACTATCACTGGCATGTTTGAAAGCATCCTAAAACATCTGCACAGTTCTGCACATAGTGGCAGTATAAAACTTGGAAATTATGCCCAGAGTATGAACGGCATACGCTCACATGCCTGCGGGTTGGGTTATCCTCAGCACAGGTCGGCCATCAGCCATATTGTAAGCGTGAATGATGCTGCGGACTTCTCGTAAAACCGGTGACATTTACGGAATTAGACATGGGGTGATTGATGCACTATGAAGTTGGGAAGGAGTTCGACCAGCAAATCATCCTTTACTACATCGCCGCAAACACACAAGCACACACACAAACACGCATAGATGCAGATAGATGACATGCAATATAAGGCATCGTATCTTTTTGATGTTGCAGTAAATCCTTATCGGTTACCATGAAGCACTGACATGGAATGCAGGAAATACTGCTGGCACCCTTCGCCCCGCCACATCCCTCACAGGATCACATAAGCCTCTTTCACAAAGAGATTGCAGAATACTGGCAGAAAAGTTCTGGTTTGTCTCCCAAGTATTTTGTTTATTCTTATCGACAGTCTTTTTCCAGATAGCGTCTGCATTCACACACAGTTCAGCATCCTCGAGCACAAAACCCACCACAAATCACCACCTGTGATGTTGAATTTGTGACGGTCGTCTGCTTTACAGTTGTAGTGCTCCCGACAAGTCGAGGAATATGTTGGTGGCTGAAGACTACTGGAATGTTGACAGGCAAATGTGAGAGATTTTAGGTCATTCTGACAACATTAAAGCACAAAATCAGACAATATCCCTGATGTTGAACTTAGTCAGTATGTCATATGATTGGCTGCTTCTGCCTGGATAGCATCATGAAATGAGAAATTCCTACTAAGTAGCTGGAGATGGCAGAATAAGAAAAGATGTTGTACGAAAGGTTTGTTATTTACATTATTCAGTCATGTTTTCACCGATTCAGGATCTTATGTTACACTTCGTCCGTCTTACATTCAAAGAGGCGGCTATCTCCTAGTATGCACTTTGCGTGATTAAGGTATTTTGGGATCAAAGGATTAGCATCCCAGTTTACTCCTCCACTTCCCACCTAGAAGGTCATCTAAAGTGCACAGGGTAAAGGTCAGGAGTTGTCACGAGATCATTAAGTGTTGACGGCAGTGAGGTGAAGGTGTAAAGTCCACATGTTTACCTTTCACGCTGGAGCAAACTCTCCATACTCATCTTCACATCTGCTCAACACACATGAATTTTCCACACTTCTACTCTGCTGCAACACCACACGTATACACAAACACGGACGAGTCAGCATTGACACCTACAGCAAATGGACGCATGCAATGATTTACTACCACTCCATGCCTTTCTCCTCTCACTACCGCTGATTTCATACTGGGAAATATATCAGGAGCGATGAGAAAAGCATAAGTAAATCAGGACGAAAGGCTTATTGTTTCAGAAGCAGCTACTGACAGTGTGGCCAGGTCACAATGAATTAATCATAGTGCCAGAGTAGCAGGGCTTATTCATGACTGGCCCGTTTAAAATGCCACATATGTGGCTGGATTTATTCGAAGGTAATTAAAAAAGCAAATAACACAAAACAATGATAATCGCTTGGATATTTCTTAGATTTTTATTCATTAACAAACCAAAGAAATACAATGACCTTTAGAATGAGACTAATTTGAAATGAACCAGATTTCATTGTTTTTAGCTGTGGTTTTCCTCCAGATTTGTGCCTTGCAAGAAATTAACAGAATGATTGAGAATTTCTAGAGGGCTGATCTCTCAGTAATGTTGTTATCTGGATTTGGGCAAAAGGAGAAGATATCTGCAGAGTGGACCGATTACGGCTGATATTGCACTGCTTTCAGCAGCTCTTGAAATATGCCAAGGGTTTCCAACGATGTTTCCCAGAAAATAATTATGCTGCCAGCCTCGCTTTCATCCGTGTGACTTTCTAGCTTGCATGTCTCTACCTTCCTCTGCTGCTGCAAATACCAATCCTTCTGCCAAGTCCCCTGTTGAGTGTGTAGACAAAAATCAGCCCATTCATCAAAGGACAGGGTTACACTGATTGTCAGAGGTTTGACATTTTCATTTCAGTATCCAGTCAGTTGACTTCAACAGTGAGAAGGTTACGATGTGCAGTAATAGTAATCCAGAAAAAAAATACAACCGTTTCAGGGTCAAATATCATAGGAAAACCCACTCTGAGCTAACAGTGAACGTGTTCGTATCAAACTAATCGAATAAGTTCAGAGTATATTAGCAAAAATGGTCACTTTTGAGCAGTTTGGATGTCATTTCCGTTTAGTTTTCATTACGTTTTGTAAAATTGCTATCATTTTAACACATTTATCAGTCAATCTATGCAACCCAGCCTCTGTAATTGACCATCAAGCAACAAATGAGTTACTAATTAAATATATGGAAGCCAGATTTATGGAGAAATCTGGAGCATGGAGCATGTTCATCAGACCTAATGATGATGGTGCTGGTATGCATTGTAAACAAGCTCACTGTTGGGACTCCTTACAATTCAATTACTGGTTTCTGCATGAAACTATCACACATTTTTCCTTTTTTCTTTTGGTCTCTCTCTCTCTCTCTCTCTCTCCCCTCGTCTTTCTCTCGCTGTCTTCCTGTTATTTTCACAAGGGGAATATAAAGTGCAGGAATCCTCAGAACAGCCCACGTGCAGCTGACTTGTATTCAGAGCAGTAATGGCTGATGCTGTGTGCAGCTGAGGCCCATTCATGGCTCCAATGGCTCCTCCATGTACACTTGATTCTTTTTCTAAGACATCCACGTCCGCCTCTTGAGCCAACTGCAGTTTTTAGTTGCGCTCTCTCCCATCATGCTCCCCTTCGCCCTGTCTTCTTCTTTCCACTAACAGATTTTCTGAAGTTAATCTTTCCCGCTTTGTAGTTTTGCCAGACTGATGTGTGGGGGGAGATGCATCTTAAACCCATTTTTATGTATTGCCAAGCTTCAGGGTAGCTCAACTCATGCATGGACACACTTAGACACACTCAACCTGCCGTGTGTGTGTTTGTCTTTATTTCTTTCTGATCAGCTCTCTCTCTTCCTGCTTGCCATCGTTCTCGTCCAGTTTTCAGCTGTCCTTATCTATCTGTCTGCTATTGCCGGTCTGCTGGTCTCGAGACCTTAGCCGACCTCTTCGTCACCCTATTTTAACCTTAATGTTCAAGCGTTGTCTTTTTCTTCAAGCTGGCCTCTTACAAGAAGCTCAGTCTTTTTTTTTCCTTTTTTTTTTTTTTTTTTTTTTTTACACC
>OMNV01000999.1:12245-28691 GCA_900303265.1 Brotula barbata | reverse complement strand
GGCGATGTTTTGCCCTCTTGCGCATGAAAATAAAATAATAAAAATAATGATAATAATAATAATAATAATAATAATAATAAATTGTACTATATGTACCGAGCAACAGGATCTGAGCCTTCAGAGGCTGTGGTGGCTGTAGAGTCTTCAGGAGCTCCAGGCGGTGTAGGGAGCAGAGCGCGCCGTTTAGTGCGCATCTGAGCAAAGGATTCAGGGACGGGGTCGGGGAGAAGTGGGGCCCGATTCCCTCTGATTGGGCTGCGATCACGCTCTGATGTCTCTGACGGTGCCACCTTCCTTCCGGCTTGCTGCTCTGCCAAAACCTTTGATTCAAATGAAATTCAATATTTTTCAAAAAACAGCTGAAAATCTAATCTGATTTTTAGAAACTAGGATATAACAATTGGTTGCATGCAATAGTCTTATGAAGTTATTCAAGTGGTGAATATGAGGTGTAGAGAATTTTAAAAATAAAATTTTATGAGACCTTCTGTCCCTGCTGGAAGAACTTGGCTCTTGCTGCCTCAAACAATGTCGTCGGGTCTGGTGCGCCTGGAATCTCTGCTTCATCGACAGTGGAATTGGGTCCAGAATTGCTGTGATTGCTCATATCATGATACACCTGGTCAGCAACAGACCCATACACCTGACTGGCAAGGGCCCCATATATCACACCATCTGCACCTTTAGAGCTGGTGATGCCCTTCAGCGCGGCGTAGGTGGGGTCAAACGATGTGGTGTTATAGAACGAGTTATGGACACTTTGTTGGACCTGTAAAGAGTGAACATTGAGACAGAAAATGAAAGACAGCAGTGTTAAAAACATTTGGAACATAATTCATCTACGTTCTACAACAACGATGGCCAAGTGTGAGGTTATATAAATATTACAAGTCCAAAGGATCAGGGTGGGTGTCTATAAATGAACAATGTCTATGACAATTGACACTTCTGAATGTTGTTCAACCTAGACCCACTGGTTTGGTAATGCCATATGTTTGAGGTGTCCAGTTACAGAAATACTGTAGCTGCGGTGGACACAGAACAGACCTGTATAGGCAGTCCAGCAGCAGCCGCAGCAGCTGCAGCTAACACAGCGGCTTGGCTCTGGTGGTGCTCTAGTGATGGAGGTGGTCTGGGAAGAAGACCCTCTCTGCCACCTGCATACAGAAGGAATCAGAGATCGTAGTTTGCATAAACAGGATTTGATTTCAGCTCTAAATCTCAGCACATAAGCCTTTATTTTCTACAACTGTCATACCTGCAGTGGAATTGGCGGCGTTTCCGGTCATAATCTGGTTTATCAAAGGTTGGGCCTTGGACAGTTCCACAGCCAGCTGCCGGCCCTTGAACATGGTCCCATTTAATGCCTCAATTGCTGCCTGGGCTTCCTCCTTTCTCTCCATATGCACAAATGCGTAGCCAACATTAGAGCATAATCTGGCTGTAGAGCAGTAAGGAAGCAGAGGTGAAGTTTAGTATGAAATAAAAAAGAATCTCTTCTACATTGTATAGCCTAACCCCTACAAAAAAATGTGTAAATGCATCTATATTGGTGATTAGCCGTCCAACTGACCTTTGACTTTATCACAATCCAGAACCCTCCCAAAGGTAGAAAACAGCCCATGTAAGTCATCCGCTGAGCATGTTGCACTGAGATTTCCTACAAACACCTTGGTGGAATTTGGTGGACGTGCACGTGACTCCTCTACCACCAGGGGCCTGCCTCTGTACTCTTTGCCATCAAGATGCCGTATGGCCCTGTCAGATTAATAAAAAGAACCATAATGCACACAACCCCAAGAAGAAATGCAAATATTTCAGTAGAGCTAAAACAACATGATATGTCCGTTATACGTTCAAAAAATGTCACGATTTTTCAGAAACTTATTACATCTGAACTACAAAACTACCCGAAATTGTTAAGAGATATATGATGTTAGCTTACCGTGTCCATTGGTCTGGTGATCTGGTTCAAATGCCTCTGAACAAAGCCTAGTGGAACCACAGAACCCACTGAAAAGCCTCCCAGCTACACTACACAGAGTTTAGTTTAAGATATATTTATATAAATACTTAATCAACTACCTCAGAAAATCCTTTCCTGTGACATATTGTGACACTCAAGTCTGTATTTTTTTTTATTGGATTGCTAGCCTTCTGTAACTTCCAGGTGTCATCTCATATCAATTTGTCTGATATCGCCCCATACCACTTGGTAGCAGATTCTGCATGTTGTCAGGAAAAATAGATGTTACATGGTGTTCCTTTCAGTATAGCACAACACATCTCCACTTGGGCAGCCATGTGATAGATAGTGTAGTTTTAGACATTTTCCCACATGTTCTTTGGTTCCATTGAGGTCCATTCAGAGGCCTACCTACCAGATCACTAAACCAACAGACACTTGGCCAGACTGTCTGGCCCCATTGCATTTGGTCATGCTATCTCAACACCCCATAACTAGGACCATTGTGGACTTGGACTTTCATACAACACATACTCTCTCTTTCTCCCTGACTCCATTTTTCTTCAACATTCTAAATAAGGATTTGTGTATATATATATATACATATATACACACATATATATATATATATATATATGCGTGTCAATGATGCTGTTGTATTTCTTTCTTCATAGTATTTATTCACTCTAATTCTTTTAAGTTGATTTCTGTGGGCTTGTGGGATTCTCTTACTAATTCAAGTCTTTGATGGCCATTGTAATTTATACATACACATGACCATTCAAGGAGAGGGACTGTTCCTTTTTTTTAGTTCACGTTAAGGTTTTTGTCAAGTTTTCCCATCTCTTCCTTGAGAGCTCTGGGCTGGGTCTGTAACTGTTGCTACGTGCTCTTTGAGACATTGGGTATGATTATTTTATATATATATATATATATATTATTTTATTTTTGAAATTTTAGGAAAATGTTGGGGGATAACTTAAAAGGTGATTACACAATGTCAATACACAATAACGTTACTTGTTGACGGACACTATTACACCACATTACAAGGCACAGCGTGGCTTTGTCTTGCTTCTGAAGTACCTGTCTGCTGCCCCCTCTCCCTTCAGGGTAACGAAGGCATACTGTCTGAGCAAGGAGCATGTATTGATTTCCCCATATGGAGCAAACAACTTGTTGAGCTCATCCTGAGTTGCATCTAAAGGAAGGTTCCCCACGAACAACTTGACGTTGTCACCGCTCATCTCTGTGTCAACCAAACATCTGCAAACAGACGAAATTCTTATTAAGTGACATATCTAAAACAAAACAAACATTATAATTCATGTTCTGGTATAAATCCCGTGTAACTGAACATGACTGATGTACTGTTGCTACCTAAAATTAGTGTGCTGCGAGCCTTAAGGATTTTAGGCGGTTAGCATTAAATGAATGTAAATATCAATGGCTAAGCTAATTAAATTCCCCGACTATTCTGAGAAGCGGGCTGTGGTAGAATTCGGTGGTCGGTGTACTGAGCTCGATTAGCTAAAATAACATTACTAAAACAAATATTCACATTTACATGCGACAGACTGTGTGTGAAGAAGTTGAACGAGCTAAATGACAAGGCTAACAGTTAGCTTAGAAACTACTCGCGGTTGGCCATCTTGTAATGCCACAGTCAACGACGTAACACTAGCTAGGCTAGCTAGCTAGCTGGTATGGATAACTTGGTGGTTTTACCTGAAAAATGCTTGTCTAGATACGAATGCACTTACGTGACAGACCAAGAACTGCATTTGATTATCTTAGCGTATTCATTTTATTTTCAATTAGCCGATTAAGTTACTAATATTGCAGGCATAATACACAAACTCCTTACCCAACGCGGTCCTGAAGCTGTATTTCAAACTTCACATCCGGTTCCTGTTTCTTGAACGGGGCGCTGGGGATGGCACCGAGGGGGCGCTGTTCCCTCACTTTGGATTTAAAATGACACAATGGGTATTCATTCATTCAAGCTTTATTTATACTCCAAAGTACCGTGATTAAAGTCCTTTGCGGTGTCGTCGGGTAATTACGGTCATCAGTCATCACAGTGCAACGGACAGAAGTTAAAGTAAAACTTTATGAAGTTGACCCATTGATGGCTACCTCAGAGTTTAAGAGGTTAAGACCACAAAGTCACACATGTATAGATGTCAGAAGTCTAGATTACGTGCTCAACGCAACGGAATAGCCACGATTTGAGCGATCCTATGCTGAGAGATTAATTGGGTTACAGATGTGTGGTAACGATAAATAATAAAATAATTCATTACATAACTCATAATCATCATCATCATCATAAATGAAACACGATTCAGAGGACGCGTGAGCCCAGTGGATGACGCTATGTTTCCAGGTAAGATCAGGTGGTAAAGGGGGAGGAGCCAAGGACAAAAACGGAGACGTCTCTGTAGTCGCGTGAGCGCGTCTCGTGGCAGACCGGACCGCCGGGAGAGAGGACTCCAAGCTGATGGGATATTTAAGAGTATGCCATCATAAAGAGGACATGGAATGAATGAAAAACAGGACCAGGCCAAGGAGGTAAACCGAACAAGTCTAGATCGACCTGAGCGTGACGGGTGACGTGACGTGTCAGGCTGTGCTTTTCTGTGCGAGACTTTTTAAAGAGGAAATGGAGTTTTACAGGAATGCAGACAGATGCTGACTTGCAGGCTGAGGTCTGACACCAGCTTTAACATGCAGAGAGAGACATATTTATCGATATCCTCACTATAATAAGCTCGCAGTCATTTTCACCAAAACCAAAGACCTTTATTTAGACGGTTACATTTCTTTCGGTGGCATGTCCGTGTCATTTTCTTACATTGTTTTAAAAGTGTTGTTTCCAAGCTGATTGCTGAAGTGCTGCACTTTACCAAGTCTGGACTTGCTGTCCCAATCCAGGCAGTTACTACACAGGTGTGTGTGTGTGTATGGCAATGCCACCCTACCTGTGAGCCACTGGAACATATAATAAGCAGCTGTAGCATAGGGGAGGACATATTAAACTGGACCCATCTTCATAGACACTGGTTTAATGTTCAATTCTACGAAAAAGTTTTCAAGATACCAAAAATGTCAGGATGTAATCTGGGGAAATCGGTATGAAATTATAACCAACGCAATCAAAACAAAGAGACATTTGAGAGAAAGGGTTACTGTAATTTACTGTATTAATTTACTGGGTTACTGTATTTTTGACTATATTATTCTATTTATACTATTTTTGGATCATAACATCTATGACATTTTTTAAAAGCTTTTCCTAGGTGGTATACCCAATTACTAAATGGTTACTAAAGCGAAAACCATTATATTTGTCCCAGATCAAAGAAATAACCCTGAACTGTTTAAGTTTAAAGTGCACTCAATTAAAAGTAATGCTGCATGTTTTTCTGTGTGTGTGTGTGTGTGTGTAGATGGCACAACAAGAAGAGCCTCTCTACGACTTCCCTGAGCCCACCCAGCCCACACCGCAGAAGTTTGCGGGGCATCAAAGGGGACAGGGGTCTCTGAGGAGCGTCAGTGTTCTGGACCGTCTCCTGCTAACAATCCCCGTCTGGGTTCAGCTCTCCATCAACGCTGCCACCGCTCTGCACATACTGCAGAGGGAACCGCCTGGGGTCAGACTCTTCATATACATACAGTACTGTGACAGACTCACAAGGCTGTACACAAATACACACAGCTTACCTCTCTATCCTACCGTCTCCTTTAACTTGCAGACATTCTTGGTGCGCAGGTCTCGCACATCCCAGAGAAATGTGCTGTGTGTCCGATTGACAGATGACAGCGTGCCATCCTTTGTTCAGCAGTTTGGCATCCGGGAGGACCAGTCCAGTACGTACCAGAAGTCCCCTTCATCAGTTAAATCTGTCTCCAGTGACATTTGTATGCGTGGGCTGAGCGTTTTTTAAGCTTCACTTATGAAACTCATTCAAAATGAAGTATACTAAGACTGCCCATCTCCCTCTGCCCACATATCTACAACTTTTATTCAGCCGTCTGTCTGGAGATTTCAGCCATCAGCTTTCCAGACCTCCCACGACTAATTGCCTTCTACTGTGTTAGCAGGTAAAATCTCCTCTCTCCTCTCTTCCCTGATGCTGTCATCAGTTCATCTTCTTTTCCACAGTCATCGCTGTCATTATGTGCAGATCATTTGGAACGTTTTGTCTGTTTATATCAGAGACGTGTTACCCTTCCCTCTGGAGCTTCCTGAAGCCATTTCAAAAGCAACCTCCCACAAAGAGTTGGAGTCCATCTCACATATGGGAGTCGGTCAGTAAATGCCACTCTTTGTTCCCTGACAGTAGAGTTTATACATTCTCACACCCATTTGGTCATTGAAGAATAAAGTTTGGTCCGTCTAACATCTGCGTTGTTCTATAGAATTCTGGAGTTCGCACCTAAATGTGCGTGGCCCACGAGAGACGCCTAAACCCCAAAAAGACCACGGCAAGCCCGGCAACATGTCCTCAACCCTGTCCGACACAGCCCCACAGATAAGCTCTGCTGCTCAGCCTGATCCTGCACCCCAGCTTGATGCAGAGACTGAAAACAACCAGTCAGACATTGCCACCCTGTTCCAGGAGTTCTGTCCAATCACAACACGCAGTCCTGGAGAGCTGGACTGCGGCTCTGGACTGGGTGCACTCTGCTTCATCAACCCCCTTTTCCTGCAGTCTCAGACCTCTTCGCCCCGACGACGCATGTTTAAACGTAGCCTTAAGGTCCGGGTTTCCACAGAGACATCCACTCTCCTGTTGCCCCCACTTGCGCCCCCTCCTCCGCCACCTCTCATGCCCAAGACCAGAGGAAGATGTAAAGTCAAAGCGCAGGCACGGGGGCAAGCAAGCCTGTCCCAGAGTCAGCTCTCAGCCAGTCCAAAACAGCCCTCTGCAAATGAATCCACCGCTCAGGACACCCAGCGCCAGACTCTTACACACACAAAAGATGACAACATGGAGTTCCAGGTGCAGCCTCAAAAACAGGAGGAGGGCCAAATACAAGAAAAAACAGAAACGGAAGCAGCTGCAGATCAGCTGCAAATACCAACAAGCAGAACAGAAATGGACCATCTTCCAGACCACTTGGACTACATGCAGCCCTCTTCTAGGGTCAACGTTTCCCATTCTCCCACCCTCTCTCCATATCTCCCCCCTAAGATGCCTCCCTTTCTGTTCCCCAAAGTGTCTCCATCGCTCTTAAGTCATGACTCTTCAGGTGCGTCTCCCTCCCTCTCACCTTATCAATCCCCTTCTCCTTCTGCGAACATGCCCTTCTCCCTCTCTCCCTTCACCTCTCCATCCTTCTCTCAACTCCACATGGAGGAATATCACACACCTGCTGCTCTGCTAACACAAGATCAGGAAAGAAACAAGCGAGAAGCTCAAGAGGAGAGAGTAGGTGAAGATGATGAGGACGAAGATGAGACAGAAGAGGAACAATGCGAAGGCTGGGCTGAGGAGGATATGGGTCTAATAATTCAACAGATGTGTACTGCTTCTCTAAATGACAGAGGCAGCTGTAGTTCCCTCAGCAGTCTGGAGGAGTTGGCAGAAACTCCGCCTCCCTCCCCCCTTGTACAAGACAATGATACAATTCAATAGAATACAGAATCTGTGACTGTATTATTTGATACCATGAAACACTGTTTTCTGCGCCTGTTTCATTGAGAATGAATAAGTCGATAAAGACAGAAACCCGGGGCCAACCATAAGACACAGTCCTCTATTTGTGGTGGGACAGCGTTAGAACATTCTTATTTTAAACACTTAAAAAGGAACATACAGCATCTACTATGCCATAGATTCTAGACTTTTCTTTCCTTTCACTTGTTCTGTTACCTCATTTCTAGACTCAAAATTCACTTTTGATAGCTAATCCATCAGAATGAGTATTTACTGGACTGTTCCGCAGTTTATCAGGAGTTACAAAGTTTTCCTACCAACTCCATCAGTGGAACATGTGATTAATTGACTGATGGATTGTAGTAGGTCACAATGGCCAAAGATCTTAACCATAAATGTGCATCTTTCAAAAAACCAAGCCACTTTGTAGTATTTAGGTTGCCTTTAAATGTGAGGGAGGCATTAATTTATCCAACTTCATAATACAGTTGAAAAGTTTTTCAGTTTGGAAGTGATTTTCATGAAATAAATTATTTAACCTTCTTTTGCTAAATAGTTAAAACAATTACACCATCTTGATGTTGTCAAATAAGATTTATGTACCAACACAAACATTTTGTTTGCAGTGTGTGATTTTGTGCACGGAATTTTCTGATGTTTGCCATAAACAGTATTGGAAACAAAAACATTCAAGTATGCCCAATAATTAACTGCATGACTGCTTGTTAACATCTAGTCAAACCATTAACACCAAGCCTAGACAAAAATTTAAACTCAATCAGAAAGCTGGCAAGAAGCTGTTATAATGGAATTGATTCAGCTGAAAAGATAACTGCTAATTTGAGTGTAGAAATATCATTTTGACCACACTATGTTCAGAAAGTAAAAAAAAAATCAATTGACTTAGCAGTTGCATACATGGTTATTCCCTGAAAACATTTTGTCAGACAGCACATATTGAAATGACATTTATTTGAATGAACTCGGTACTTAATTTCCCATATCCAACTAAAACAGTGACACGTTGGACCAATGTTTTTGTAGAGTCTGGCTGGTAAAACTTCAGCTGGTATTAGCCCATGGACTCATTTTAATAAGCCTTCATTTAGCCTGTATGTCACAGGACCCAGATAGTTTTACAGAATTATGTTTGAGCAAACATTACAAAATTAACAAAAATCTTGTTTCATTTGGGATTTTGACATAAACCTTACGAGGCAGCCCTCCATCAACACCAGCAGGGGGCATCTCTTTTGTTCAGCTCCAAAAGGTCTGCCTCCAGCTGCTCTGCATCCTCTTGGAAGCGGTCAGTGAAGGAGCAAATCAAACCTGCTGCACTGCTCTCATATTCCGCCAGCTCTACAGTGTCCCCTGGAAACAGTGGCAAAGAGAAGGAATAATCATCTATTTATGAAAGACATTCACCAAAACCAAACATGTACCGATAGTTACGTTATTCTGACCCTCGATATCTAGCTAGCTAGAGCTATCTTCAAATGAATAAAGATCACATCAGCTGGCCAACTTTTCTCAGTGGTATTCCTCTTGCACACATCAGTCGAACCTCCACGGTTACTCTGTGGATGAGTGATGACTTGCAGCGTAATCCTGAGTAACTGCAGCCTCTGAGTTCGACAGAGTGGAACGGACATGGAGTGTACTCTGTGTTTGCCTCAGTTTGAGTAGACCTACATACCGTTGAGTCTGGTATTGGCCTGGACAAACATTTTACGATCCTCCTTCCTCTGCAGCACTGTCTCCCGAAGACGCAGAAAGTTGTGTGAGCCGCTATCGCTGACAGTAGAGTAGCCATCATACAGAGCCCTGCCTCCTTCTACATCTGCTGTCGTCTTAAACACCTATAAAACACACAAATCAGGTTGGAAGCATGTTTGTATAAAGGTCGCACAAATTTCCATGATCACTGCATCTAATTAGCAATGTTAGTATGTTTTATAAAATATCCAGTATTTCAAGTGAAATAGAGGAGAGAAAAAAATGTAAACCATGAGTCAAGTTAATAAAAAAAATGTATACTTATATGCATTGACTGCACATGGGAACCATTAGATGTACCTGAAGTTTACAGAGGAACCTGTGGATGGCGTTCTTTCCCACGGTGTGGATCTTGCTTCGGTCCAACGTAATTCTAGCATCTGGTTTTCCGTCCTGTCCTGTCACCTCCTCCAGACCCACCAGGCCCTCCCCAGCCTCCAGCAAGACACGGAGGATCACGAAACGAGCCTGCATGTGGGCCTGAGACACACACACAGACACACAAAGACAAGTGAAACATACTGTATACATCCTCAGACACATCTCCATATAAACACTAAGACAGGCTTGCGAGGGAAAAGAAAAAAAACACAGGCTGTTCAAAGAGGAACACGCAGACTGTAAGAACATTATACGTTGACATGTCTTGTAAATACTGTTTACAAAGCACTTAGTGTCTATGCTGTTTTCATAATTAATGGTTATGATTCCTCATAAACACATGTTGCAAAACAGTCCAAATGAGGAGCGAGAGACTGAGTTATGGAGACATGTGACAAAGCAAGAGTCTGACAGATTACCTGTCTCCAGCTCTTGGTCTGTGGTGTGTAGAACTCCAGGCCCAGCAGGCCAGCTCTGACCATACTGAGCCAGTTGATGTACACCACGTCCTCAGCATCCTGACCCTCATGGCCAAAAATACTGGAATTGCACAAAGTGAAATTGAATGTACATCGCGTATTGTCCTTGTCTTGCCTTTATCTAAATTCACAATTCTAGCCTAGTTAATTTCCACTCATCAGTATTGAAATAATGAACAATATTGTATCCATATTGTGGCAACGATAGATCGACAGTACAGACATGGACACGAGTAATGAGATTTCAAGCCTTGCAACATACCTGAGCACTTGTTTGTTGAGACACAGATAGAGCCCCACGCATTCTGCACGGCATTCTTCATAGGATGAAGCAATTGTGGAGAATTTACTGTCCCAAGTCTCACTTCCACGATACCAACTGGACACCTGCAACACATATTGACACCTGCAGCCATCTCCATGGGCTTTCTCCAAAGGCATCCTTTTAACAGAAGGCAGCAAGTGGACTAGACACCCACACCCACACGCGCTCATACACACTCACACACCTGTTCTCCAGTCTCTGGGTTGATCACCTTGCTCTGATCAAAGTTGAACTTGCCTTTGTCGTCCTTCAGAAGGAGAGAGAAGATGTAGATTTCAGTAAATAGCCTCAGCCAGTCGAAGAGAACAGGCCTGACATATTTGAATTTGCTCAATGATGTATCTTCCATTCAATTTCAGGAAATAAAAAGTATTTTAAAAGGAGGAATACATAAAATCACAAAAATACACACAATATAACCTGAACTGTTTCCATCTGTTTCACAGTCATATCAAGGAAAAAGTAAACATTTCATAGACTGTAAATGTATAAAAACAAAATATTGCACAGTTTATTAAGGAAGCTAACAGTTTGTTTGACTGACCTGAACAAAGAGTTTGCCACTACCGTGGCCAAGCAGTTCATGAAGTCCAACCTGCACCTCAAATGATGGCCCCTTCCACTTAATGAACACATCCTTCCAAAAAAAACACAGAAGAATGTATGAATATGAAGGATGTATGTGAAAGAGTGATTCAGGATGATGCGTGCTTTACCTTGTCATCCTCTTCCAGAAAGGTGAGTTTGTTCTTTTGTGTAGCATAGGCTACAGCCAGCACGTTGCCAAGGGATACATTTTTAAAGCCTTCTGACTGTCTGATGTCATCATCTGTACAAACACACACAAGTTAATCCCATACATTACATATTCAGACTGAATCAAGTGATCATGTCATTTGTCTGTCATGTCAGAATACATACAGTTGGGGATGTTGATGCCAGCAGGGATTCCACTGCCAGCGAAAGTGAGGACATCCAGAGACGTGAAATCAGGTTTAAGGAAATTGTCCTTCTCGAAGTCCCTGGGCCAAGGCAGCTCAGGAAGCAAGACTTCGGCTGAGCTCACCAGCTTGGTGAAACGCTCACTCATTGCTTTGTTCACCACCGCCACAAAACCTGAGGTTACACCACAAGAGATGATTTAGGTTTGGATATGGCACTAAGGTGAGTCCTCTGTAGTCCTGTTTCAGAATTTGCATGAATAATCGTCAAGAAACACAGTTCAGATAAGTAAAATTCAGTAGCTTTTCTTTATATCCTTCAGACTCTAACCTTTTGGTCATTAATTAGTGTAATGTGTTAACCCATGTTCTCATCAATTGCCATATTTCACAACCTACAGTGAACTACATAATTAGTAGTATGACAAAAACATTCCAAAAGGACTTTTGAGATCAAATGATGCATAACTATTTAATGACGTTCATATTGAATGCAAGCTGGGTAGTCTGTCACTGCGTGAATGTACATTAAAGTTGCTGTTTTTGACAATTACCTTCAAACTCTCCTCTGGAGCCAAAGGGATCTCTGTAGCTCTCTATGAAACCTATATAACTGAGAGGAGGGGGAGGAGTGAGACGCAGAGGAAGAAATATTACAGAGATTAAGACACAAGTATCACAGTGAGCATTCTTGTGGTCGAGCATTGACAAGGGAGTGTGCTATGAGGAATAAATCTGGATTATGACAAAAGTGCATGACACTTCAATTAATCAGCCTTACAATTAAACATTTCTTCTGTTTTTTTTGTTCTTGAGAGATGTTTTCTTTGAAACTAGATGAGCTCCTGGGGATGTTACTGACATGATGTAAACAATATTTAAATATCAAATATTTAAATTATTCAAAGAAAGGCTCTATTGGGCCTTCCTTTCTGCCACAAAATGCTCTCTGTAAGCATGATACAGGCTTCTCCGGTTTGGAAGATCGATGACTAATCTCCAAAATGTTACATATTACTTTGTTACTGTGCACCAGATCCCTGTTGCAGACCATGAGTAGGTCTCATGAATGTTAACAGAATGGAAGATGCACTCAAAGTGGATTAGTGACCTCACCACTCTACAATTGGTCCCTTGTCTTTGATCCAATAGCGTGAGGCCTCCTTATGGGCTTCGATGGACCCAAAGGTGAAACTGCGACAGTACTCTTCAAGCATCTTTCTCTGGTTCTCATTGGCAGCATAAGCCTGTCGTTGAAAGACAGATCATACTTAAATGGAAAATATTCACTCCAGAGAAAAGTGGAAGCGTGGCAAAAATTATTAGTAGATTAGTCATAGTCATTCACTTCTCAAGCTGTCTTGTACTTACAGTTTATCTCCTTGTACATATAGTATTTTCCTCTTACATTGCATTTTCTCTTATTTTCACAGAGTTGAAGCTATGGAGAAGTTCATAGAATGACATGGCTCTCTTCATTTATTATTTTACACACACGCAATACATATATATATATACACATACACATACACATATATCTATCACACACATACAGAGAGAAAGAGAGATAGAGAGAGAGAGAGAGAGAGAGAGAGAACCCAGATTATACCTGTACTCACCTGTGCCTTTTGGATGTAATCGCTGACTTTCTCCATGAGAGGACCGTAGTCTCCCCTCTTCACAGTGAACGCTTTGTCTTCAAAGTTGAAGCTGCCACAACAACATTGCCCCTCCCCGTCCACAGCGCAGTCTAAAGAGTGGTAAAGTAAGTCTTTGCTTAAGTCATCAACAGTGTGGCATTAGTTACAAAAACAACTCCTTCCACTTCCATATATCAAAAATTATACAGCGATTCAGTCAATAAAAGACTGAAAGAACATGTTGGAGATCTTGTTATTAATGTGTTAGGTGCAACATTCTCTTAATTCTCATCTTAATTCTCAGTTTCTGATTCAAAACAGTCCTGACCTTTCTGTACAGCTGAGGCCAAGCGCACCTCATAGCAGGCTTTCCCTCCATCGTCTCTCTTAAACAGGCGGGTGTTGTAGGCAGATAGTTTCTGGAGACAAAACACAAAAACACACTGAGAAAAAGCAGAACCAGCCCGAAAGTTCAGTTTCATACCGAGACAGGACAGCCATCAAAATGGAGGACAGAAGTGACATAGGAATGAAAGAAAAAAAGGATACAAGAGGGAAAAGCAAGATGACAAAATGAATGGTAGAAAAAGAAAAAGGCAAAAAGAGAATAGGAGGATAGAAATGTCTGTCAGGTGTGACAACAACTTACTTGCGAGTCAAGGAACTTCTGAGCCAGCTCAGCATCCTCAAGGCAGCAGTTTCCTGAGAAGTAGGTGGTAATGCCCTGGAGAAAGTAAGAAACTTTCACCAACTGCTTTACTGAGTGAGAGGTTTTGGATTGGTTGAGATTTATTGGGTTTTTATGTTACCTGTCACTTTCCCGTAAACAGCTCGTGGAGCAAATTATCATACAAACCAAGAGGAGGCATTTCATCTTCATATTTATTTGTGACACATTGATGAAAGTTAAACCTTAGTCCTAACCCTTAGAAAGTCTACCCTTCAAGAAAAATTTGCCTATGATTCATATTTGTAAATTTTACAACATGTTCCTTATCGCTATCTCCAGTGAAAGCCCTCTGAGGGAAAAAAAACCCTACCATTTTGCCCTAACATTGATATTAGAAGCCGGTGTGCCCAGTAATCTTGTGTGGGTGGATGGACAGCTTGATCAGGTATTAAGGAGGGCTCTAATGATGTGAGACAACCAATGCCATCATTTGGATTTTGTTTGGGCTATGCATGGATGTTACCTTCAAAATAGCAAACCAGTCTGGAGCGTACAGCGGCGATGTGAAGATGATTCTACAAGTTTTAAGCAGCTCTTAAATCCATCGTTTTTTTAATTTACATATTTCTATATCAAATCAATACCTCACAGGGATTTAAGGCCTTAAACCACCAATGCCATGTGATCTTTCATTAAGTCACAATACAGATGTACCGGTATGAAATTTTCATATCATGACTAACGTGACCAAAAAGATCACGATTATCAATATTATCACAGTATTTTTAAAATGTGCTAAAAATGTTGAAAAATGATATACTGACACACACGCTGAAATTACTTTACCGACTTTTGTATTGAAAAACACACTTTTTGTTAGCGTAAACCTTAAAATAACAACCATGAGCCAAAACCTTATGTAAACATGTAAAAATATTAAATGTGCAGTGGATTAATATTAAAGATGGCACTATTAATGTGCAAAAATGTGAAAGGAATAAGAAAAAAAATCATCAAATAGAAGAAAATAAAATTACTGGTGCAAGATGAAACTATATAATCTTAATCTTTTTACACTGAAAGCTATGGTTTACATTATTGACGAACAGTTAGCCAAACCAGGACAATTTCCCCCAGTCTGAAGTCCCACATCCAGTTAATGCAGCAGTTTATTTATTTATTATTATTATTATTATTTCTGCACATTCTACTGACAGTGTTACCATCTTCAGTCCTGTCAGCACCTTTATAAAATTCAAAACACAACCACTCTTCAGTCTTTGGCCTCTTAGATGGTAAAAAATCTCCAGAGCAGTGCTCTCACTGCTTTTCCCAAATAAAGCCACCCAGCATATTGCGCATGCACGCTTGCTTATGGGTGCCTCTGGCTGACTGACACCCATTCTTAACATAATGTGAGCTAACTCACGGCCGGATTCTGCGACAACGATTCCTGATATATGCCGTCTGGTGTCACTTGCGTGGGGCGGAGATGGCATGTTTTCTTAAGACTTTTCTTGCAACTTTCCCTCCTAAACGAATTTCCGTGCAGAATATTTGCACGGAAATCTATAAAAATGATTTTGTGATGCCCATCTCTTCTAATGTGGGTATTCTGTGCCTATACGCGTCTCTCAGCGAAGAAAGGCCACTGCGTGACGCACATTTCCTTATGTGGAGATCAATCCCAGAGGGAATGTGGTTGATCGTTTTCTGTCAGATAATAAACCCAACACAAAACACAGGACACAACATGGGAAAAGAAGAATGTGACCTTTACCACCAGACTCAGTGTATGCTAAAAATTGCTGCTTGAATATTCAGCAAATCTGTGCTGCATTTTCCTATCGTGCTCGTGTGAAAACGCCAAAAGCGCCGGTTTATTTGTTACACACGTAACTTGTGAAATTAGTTTTTATTTATGTAACTTGATTATTGATGACGTTTCCTTCTCCACTTTGTAGACCCACCGTTCTCTGTCCATGTTCACTGTTTAAGTGGTCAGGAAACTGTGACAGGACAGAAGGCAGATTTTGACCAGTGAAAACAGTTTTTTGAGGCGGGGCAGGTGCACGAAACTTTGCACGGACAGAGCCAAAGCAAGCAATTTTCCAAGTGAGCAAAACGTTGCTCACGGTGTCGCAGACACACGCAGCTGGTTGGGACACATCTATTGAGAATACTGGAAGTCATTTAGTGTTATAGTAGGGGTGGGTGTCAGGCTCCCTGTTGGACAGTCTTCACTGTGAATTAGCACAGTAATCGGACAAACACGTGTTCATGAGAATTAAAATTTTAAACGGTGATACTCACTGCCGGGATATTTACCGCAGTTAACCATTAAACCGGTAATCGTTACATCCCTTAACCATATATATCGCAAGCAATTCCTACCTTGTCGCCCAGCCCCAACTGTTTCTGTTTCTCTTCCAGGGAGTAGAGGTGACACGAGCAGCTGTCCCACAGGGCTTCCATCTTACTGGGCTGCTCCTGAAACGCCTGGCTGGCCCACACCAGGGCTTTCAGTTTGTCCTGATCGAGTTAATTTTGGTAAATTAGACGAGAAAAAAAAACAAAAAAAAAAAAAACGCAAAAAAAAAAA
>OMNV01000997.1:0-10621 GCA_900303265.1 Brotula barbata | reverse complement strand
GGGGGGGGGGTATACTGAAGAAATTAGGAAATTTCTTTTCTTTCTTTTTTTATGCATTATAAGTCATATACGTAGTCTGCCATATATTTTGGCCCAGGGCAAAACAAGGCCCATAAGACTGTAACACAGTAACACATGTAAAGGTTTTGAAGGGGTGTGTACTTGTTTTGTATCCACTGTGTGTCATGTTAACCTCATTTTCACAAGCTCTCAAACAGCCAGATTAAATAAAGCTGTACACTATTATGTCCACATTGCATGATGACACAACCTTATCTTTCAGGTCTGGGGACCCAGTTGGAAGTTGTGTGGGTGAAGTGTTAGGGAGGGTGGGTGTTTTTGTGTACTCTTTTGACATTTCTCAATATGATTTATCATATAAATAGTAAAATGCACAAACCTTCACGTTAGGAGAGGGAAGGGTTTGGTTACAGTAAACCTGTGTGTGTGTGTGTTTTTACTCTCTCCATACAATTACAAGTATACATGCTGTGTGCATGAAAGTCCTTAGTGAGGGTGGCTGTATAAAGCCTTTAGTGGAGCCCCCTGAAGCCCCCAGAAATGGTCACTCCAAGGCGCCATGAACAGAGAGGAACAGCAATCAACAGAGCTACAGGTGCGACTGACTCTAGACCAAACTGATGGAATCCACCGAACTTCAATAATATAGGTTGGATTTACCTAAAAGCAGTAATGAAAACAAAAAAAAAAACAACAACTTTTTGTGCTGACTTATCTGAGAATCTTTATAAAACAATATATATAGAAAAAAGGTTGAGGGTTTTTTTTTTGCTTTAGTTTTGTGCCATGAGATAACCTTTGTTGTGATTTGGCACTATATAAATAAAATTGAATTGAATTGAATTGAATTTTGTTTTCAGTCTCAGTTTTTGTTACACCCACGTAGGCAGGTACACGCGCACATTACCTGGTGCTGTCTGGTTCATGTTGAGTTCACTGGTTATCAGAATTTCTAGGACCTGAGCCAGAGGATCCAAACTAGACTCATAACTGTGGAACAAAAAAACTTAACACAGTAAGATTGAAGAAGCAAAACACAAAAATGGAGAACCACACATCTTCACCAACACAAACACGCAAACACAAACGTTTATATAACATTGTTTGTGGGTCCTAACCCTGAACACTGCCTGAACAGCAGGGGGCTGAAACGCTCTGCCAGGTTTCTGGGGCTCAACTGGTTTCTGGGTGCGTGCTCACACAGTCGAGCTAGGTGTCGGGCTACACTGAGCAAAGTCAAGCCGTACTGGGCGGGGCAAGCCGGAGAACTGGCAATGCCCCTCAACTCCTGGGCGCAGTCCTCTGGATCCTGAAAGTCTAACAGCAGACCGAGGACAAGACGTGAACATGCAACATTTTTTGGAGAATAAATGAGACACCAGAAAGGTTGCTGTCTACACTGTGCACAAATTATCATGTCTGGTGTTTCATTTGATCCACGACTGACCTTGCACGGCGTGGATCATGTCAGCCTGCAGAGACGTGGGGAGGACAGGGCCAGGAAGATCCTGCAGGAACCTGATGACGCCATCACACAGTGCGGACACATCCAATTGCTCTAGGTCTGAAAACAAACACAGATCAGATCTAGGTCAGCGAGGGAGAGAGGAGCAACAATCTGACCTTTACTGTCATCATACATAGTATCAACATCCATATGTCACAATTATACTGATTATTCACACATTAGAATCAGCTTTCTTTGAGTTTATGTATTAAAATTGAAACTCCTTCGTTTTGCATTTTTTTCCCCCTCATGACTGACATCTAGTGGTATTGGCAGTAATAACAGCAGTGAGGTGGCTCTCATTGTCTGGTTTTTATCCACTCAAATTCATGGAAACAGTGAAGAGGACAAGTGATTTCTCTATGCGTTGAGAATGTCCAGCGATAACACTCTTCGATAACATAATGCAAGCAAATGTTTGTACAATCAAGGAGCCATTACACACGAGAATGAGCCACTAAATAACCCTGTATCAAACTTTCAGGGTAAACAAAAACACGTCTTGCACCAGTTCCACAGGAAAAACAAACTTAATGTCTTAATGTGGCGTCACCCTGTCTGGGTAGCATATGCCTATGAGCCAACAGCCCAACGTCCATCAGTTATTAAAATCCTAGTGGGGCTGTCACTTTTTCCAAAATTATAATCAAATATGGGATGAAGAGCAGTAGGTTCCGCCCCCACCCTCTTTAATTCAACAATTAATGACAACAACCTTATTATGTTATTTTACTTGCTTTGTCATTATTTTCCTTCCATCTTTCATACAAGTCGACAATTCCCTCATTTTGTATTTAAAAGCATTTAATGAAATTAAATCTTTGACTTTCAAGTAACTGTACAACATATTCCATGCTGATGGAGCAGCATCCATAGATGTCCTCTTCCCAATTTCCTTTTAGGCCCTTGGGACAGACAGCATAATTAAAAGTTGTGGGTATCTGTCCACCAAAGCAGCGGGTTACCATCAGCAGAGAGAAGTCTCCTGCATTTGAGTTTGCATCCTTGCTGCATTTATGAATCGGTGAGTCCACCACTTTGTTGTTGCTGTCCAGTGTAGAAACAAAACTCCTTTCACATGGTGTTTCTCAGGTAAACAACATGAATCTAGTAGTTGAGTTAACTGCAGGGCGAGCAACAGGTCAACCTCATTGTGACTTTTTAGAGTGCCCTCTGCTGGATCAAAAAGCAAATTCAATTTGAGATACAATTACGATCAGACTGCACTGCTGATTTGAAACCTGTTATTGCAGCTCAAATATTTGTTTTTCCTCCCCCACACATTTGAATATATATTCAAATTTCCAATAAAAGTGAAAGCCCTAAATCCTAGGCTGCCATACCAAACATTACTCACTTCCTGCCGCAGACACCAAAATGGATGAAAGAAGAAAGAATGATACTTTATTGCTTCCCCCTAGGGAAATTAATTCTCTGCACTTTAACCCATTCTCAATGACGTGCAGTGGGCAGCCCACACATACACACAGACACACAACAGCGCCCAGGGACCAAGTCCAGATCCTCCACCTTGCCTTGGTCAGGGGCAATGGCAGGATTGATTAGCCTAATGTACATGTTTTTATGGGTGGGGAAAACCGGAGCACTTGAAAGAAACCCACACAGACACGTGGAGAACATGCAAATTCCACACAGGAAGGTGTGGAGGTCGACACGGGGATTCAAACCCACAACCTTCTTATTGTGAGGCAACTGTGCTAACCACCATGCCACCATAGGTATGTATGTACATTATGTATGTAGGTAGGCATATACAGTATGTATATAGGTGTATATATACAGTATATGTGTTAACATGAACAAGATATCTGATCACGCTATGCATGTTGCAATATGAGAGCACTGTAAGAGGGGATTCATTAACGACATGATTTGCAGGATCTTTTCTACTTCTGATTCCGGCTCCTGATTGTTTCATCCAATCACAGGGCTGGCTGAGCTCTGTCCACTGACCCCTCACTGGTTACACAACAATTGGTGTGATATCTGGAGGTACCACAGCCAGGGGGAGATAACAGAAAAAGCATAAACACGGTGCTCTGATAGGCTCACCAGTGTCTGCCAACTGCCGGGTGTCCAGACCTCCTCCACTCAGACTGCAGTATACACTGAGACTGTCCACACCTGCACATAAAACCAACAACCACAACTACATGAATGCACACAAAGACAACATATAGAATGTTTTAACAAAGAACTGAGGAACAACAAGCAGATACAGATATGAAAAGGACAACAACAAGGACTCAGTGACTGTATTTTGATAGCACATCAATCATCTTGCTAATTGGATTTGTGCTAAGAGTGTAATAACAGTGAAATCATGCCTTGCACCTTGAATATAGAGAAACAATTGATTAATATTTTACACAAGCCAGCTATCCAAGACTATTAGAGATTTATCAACCTTACAAGTCATGAAACTAGTTTACAAAAGAAAAAAATTCAGATCATTCTTTATGGTAATAATAATTATGAAAGCCAAATACCCAATTCAGGCCACATAATTTCAACAAGCCTAATTCCTATTAAAAGTATTTGCTGAAATTATTTGTTGATGTTTAACAACATCATACATATAAATTAGAAATCTGCATTCTATTTTCATACATGTGTGCAGTCCATACCTAAATGACACAGATGATAAATTAAGGACCTGATAATAAGCAAACATTACAGTTCTGTTGCTTAGCGTGGGAATGCTTGTACATACCATATGTGCTTCAGTAATGTTTATGATGCAAATATGACAGATACAGTGGTAAACAGCAAGCTTATCTAGTAAGTAGGAATTAACAAAAACTGAAGCTCATTGGAACCAACCTGAGGTCTCAATGTCTTGGCCATGATGAACATTAACATAAATGAGTCTTGGAAACCATTTTACCATGACATTATTACCATTACATTATCAACTTCCCACCATGAAAGTCAAGGTGAGTTCAAACCGTGTTAAGTGCATTATTCATTGTACCATGAATTGTGATTCTTTCATTGTCATTTACCCTAACTTATTTATCTTTGGTTCTTTTTAGCAATGAACTTATGTTACTGGTTTATTTTTTTCAGGGACCTGATGAAATAGAAATTCTTCATTTAATTTTCTTGTTTTACTTATTTTATTGTTAGTCACCTTTTGTGAATTGCCCAAGTAACAAGGCTTTCTACCTCAAGATATGGTGTAAAAAGTGCTAATGTGCTGCTTATGGTTAGTCAGCTGCGGTTAGAGGTTCTAGCATCATTTTCTGTTTACAAGTCCCGGTTTCACATTCCTTTGTAGAACATGAACTGGATCGGCGCTTTGCATCACAGCACAGCACCAAAGGGTCTGAGGGAATACAGCTTTATAGGCAGAGTGCAAATGTAAATGTAATGCAAATATCGTTTTGTGCACAAATGGAGGGGTTAAGACAAAGTTAATCCCACAGAGCCACCTCTTCAACTCCATCAATCAATAGCTCAATTAACAGCCATGTTGGTTTGGAACCTTTTTCTGTCATATCCACACCACAAGCAGTGCATGTGTGAATACACACAAAAAGCAGAATGTCACATCCACATACTACATATATGTGATTATGTGCCTGCGTATTTGTATGTCACCTTTGATCTCTATGGCCTCCATCAGTCTGCTGAGGAGAGGAGGAGCTGAGTCCCCAGGTCCAAACTGATCTAGGAGGTCTGGCAGCATGTAACCTAAAAACAAACACAAACCCACAAACATATGTTTATATAAATACACACACACATATACATATAGATATAGATATACACATATAAATTCATAGTTTGCCTGACAAACAAAGGCTAGTTTCAGGGCATACATATCCAAAGTAACTCAGCTTGAACTACCTTGAATGTGCTTTGTGGAACCGAAACATCTGAGGATGTGCCAGACTTCACGATAGAAGTCAGGCTTAATCAGTATACAGTCACATTGAGGTTTTTGCGTTGGTATGAAGAACAAAGGCATTCGACATGATTTTTGTCTCAGTTTGAGTGTGTACATTTATACATGTATTATCACGTCACTGTTTGAGTATTTTACTCATATGGGTCTCTTAAGATCTACTCAGCGATGTCATGCTGCTGCACACATCCTACATCATATGGTCCTATGCATACAAATGTCTTTACTGTAAAACATTTGAATAATGAGACGTGGTACTGCAGGCGTGTTAGACAAAACACAAAGCTTAACTTTTTGCATAATTAGTGAAGTCTCCTCATCTTTGACCCAAGGAAATCTGAAGAAGTGCTGTAGCTATTTAAATCACGTTAATAGTTCACAACTAAATTTCTAAAATGTTTGTCAAGGAAGGACTACGTGAGACATAACTGAATCCATGTAATGTTGATGAGGTAATAGACATTTGGCTGTGAAATAATGGCTTGTGTTAGTATACACACATGAATCAATAATCAGAACTGCTCTCCAGTTTTTTTTATGGTTAGGGCAACATCAATATCAACTACAGCATCTCATTAATCATTAATCTATGAATCCTACAATTCACCCTCTGACTCTGAGTCGCCCCTGACTGAAGCTGCAGAGGGTGGCCTTGGTGGGCGGGGCTTTGGAGTAGGTGGTGACATCCTCTTCCGGCCCACATACTCCACATACGTCCCTGGGAAGTCACCTTTTTCCTTGGCAGACAAAGAGGGGTGATAAACACAAATATGAAGTTAGAAAGGACCGTGATGGAGATCTCAATCACGTCAAAGAAGTCCTACCCTGGTCTTCAAAGGGAATGAGGCCTCATCGTGGCTTACCTGTGTGGTCTCATTGAATCCGGGAAGCCAGCCAATCTCTGACGGTTGCTCTTCGACTCCACCACTGCAGCCAAGTGCCAGCAGAGCTCCTTTAGTGACCAGCAGCATGTCACCGACGTGCAGGTCAATGTCCTCCTCACGCTCCTTCTTATAGTCATACAGCGCTCTGTACTGAAAGCCGTCAGAGCTCATGGCGACCTGCGCTCACGGTGTATGGCTTTACAATTGGGTTACAAAAACAGATGGTTTAAAAATGATTAAAAAAATAAGATTTGCTCTGTCACTGAGGGGTGTGGGGTGAGGGTTGGGGCTTCCTAGACTAATTGAGCCTGTTGAGTCCAGCTGTCCGTCTCCCCTGTCTCCATGTCCACTAATGTCCTGTCATCCATCCAGGCACAGCCAGAGCCTACCAATGAAAACATCCTCATCCTTCATAAACAGGAGTCTCAGCAGAGGTAGCAGCCACATCTGGTGCAACCTGTGAGATGAGACAACATTAGGTAAAACAGTAACCCTCAGCATGGAAACACAGACACTGAGCAGGACCTCGTGAGGTGTCACAAAACCTGACCTAACCAGATGCAATAATTATAGATTTTGATGGTATCAATATAGTCTAAGGAATAATCACGGTTTCACAATTATGCATTATTTTATTGCACACTACTGATGTATAAAATCACATGAGCATTTAGATTTTAATGTGTTATTTATTGCTGAATTTTAAAACATAAATAATACAGTACAAAATAATAAAAACAGATAAACAAAATGCATATCTTTACCATTGGAATAGAATGCAATGCAATCAAATATATCACAAAATTTCCAGTTTATGTATTCCTTTTTCACCTTTTATTCTTTTGGACCTGCATAGAGAACTGTCTGTGGTGGGACAGTTTATATGTTGTTTGTATTTTGGGAGTTCATGGCTGAGATATGCTCTGTTAAAATCACCCAGAATGATGGGCGTGGAGTCAAGATGTTTTTGTTCCACGGTGTTTCTATGTTCATCTAAGTGGTGCAGCATGTCACTCACACGCTTGAGAATACAAACACCAACTAGGATGACAAGGACATTATCTGCAAGGGACTAAAACAGTTTGCAGTTCATGAATATGGCTTCCAAGTTTGGCCACACTTCTTCAACACTGTGACATCATACACCAACCTTCAGTCGCACCGTTCTGTGTAGGTTTGTATGGGTTTCCTCCGGCTGCTCTGGTTTCACCCACCCACAAAAACATGCCTAACATATGTTAGGTTAATCGCTCCTGCCATTGCCCCTGACCAAGGCAAAGTAGAAGATCTGGAGTTGGTCCCCGGGCGCTGTTGCGTGTGTGTTGTGTTGTGTGTGCATGTGTTTGCTACCCACTGCTCCTCATTGAGGATGGGTAAGAATGCAGAGAATTAATTTACCTACTGGGATCAATTAAGGACCCTTTTTTCTATATAACTATATTCTATATAACTTTTAACTTACATACATGATAAATTGTACAGCTGTATATTTTCAAACTGGAAAGGAAACCCTGTCTTAGCATTTTAATTTGATCATAGTCTGCTTTAATACACACAATACACACTTTAAGCTGATGCACCACTGATGTATGTATGTACGGACTGTATATGGACTGCAACATCAATGGCAACACATGTAGAGCCCTGGTGGACACTGGGTCCACAGTCTCCCTAATCTGTCCAAGGACCCTGCCAGGAGCAGATGGCCCGAGTCCACAGGGTTGGAGGCCCATCAAGCTCCATATCACAACATTACCGGTGGATGCATCAGGAGAAAGATCCCTCAGAGTGACTATTGCCAAACACAGTTAACCACAAGTTCCAGTTGGCCAACATTGTCAGGCTGGACCTGCTGGATGTACCCGGAGCTACACTCTACCTGGGTTCTGAGACCGTAGCGCCCTACAATGCTGGCCGCCTTCACGCCAACACAGGCGCACTGTCACGATGTTCTTGTGTACTGTCCTTGCCAGTACTGGTAAATGGACTGCATTTATACAGCGCTTTACAATGTTTGCCTCACATTCACCCATTTACTGTATTCGCATGCAAGGCCCACTGTTTGTCGGGAGCAATTTAGGGTTAGGATCTTGCTCAGACGGGCAGGGATCAAACCGCCAACCCTTCGATCACTAGGCGACCACCCTACCACCTAAGCCACGTCGCCCAGTACTGCTAGCACATGCAGGAAAGGGATGCAGTGACTCCAGCGGTAGCAGCGCCGTGGGACGCCCCAGGCAGCAGCTACGGTGAACCTCAGGCATCGTCCATGACCCATGACCACAGCTATAACAACATTGACCCAGGACACGACGAGAGCCAAGATCCTGTCCTCTCCCGTGTTCAAGATTGGGTGAGGTTACGCCAAGGCCCTCTATTTTCAGTGGTCCCACTGAAGCTGTCGACATCCTGGGCCCCTCAAGACGCTGGGCCAGGAAGAAACGGGCCTACGACTCTCACTCCAGAAAGGACAAAGGGCCGCTCCCCCGAGCTGATGAGCCATTGGATGGGATCTTGCACTGTTCTCAAAAGACTGTCAGACGTTGTGTTCAGGTTGCAGCTGGTCAGGAGGAATCGGGTGGCGGTGCTCCACCGTGACCAGCTCGCTCCCTATCGACCGTTGGTTCCAGCTGAGGATGAGGCAAGGGGAGCGGATCAGCCCCAGGCCTGCACTCCACCACCTGGATGGTCCCGACGACAGCGTCAACTCCCCATACTCCTCCAGAATTTTGAAATAAGACACATAGGTTGCTGGGGACAGCTAACCAGCTAGGTGGGGGCTGTGTGACGGGTTTGGGGATATGTGGGCAGAGTTTTCCCAGCATGCCTTTCGGTATCGTGTTTTAGGAAACTATAAGCCATGAGTAACTGTGTTCTTAGTTACCCAAATGTTCCTGTTATGCACTGTGTAGTGTTAATGGTCATCACACATCACATCACACACGATTAGCTTACAGTTACTTTCCTTGTTAAGAGACTCTGCACCAAGAGCTAAGTGACTACCACGATTAAATACCCCATGTCTGTGTGGATTGAAAGGCTGATCGTATGGCAAGTGTATTATGCGCAATAAACAGCACCACATGGTACAGAATTCACACAGAAAGGTGTGGCGGTCGACATGGTCGAACCCAAAACCCTCTTACTACGAGGCAACAGTGCCGCCACGGCATGGTGGTTAGTTAATATACTGTGTATATATATCTATTGGTATGTATGTTGGCATATACAGTATGTGTGTAGGTATGTGTTAACATGAACAAGATATCTGATCACGCTATGCATGTTGCAATATGAGAGCTTTGTAAAAGGGGATTCATTAACGCCATGATTTGCAGGATCTTTTCTACTTCTGATTCCGGCTGTTCCTGGTTGTTTCATCCAATCACAGGGCTGGCTGAGCTCCGGCCACTGACCCCTCACTGGTTACACAACATACTGTATATACTGTGTACCTGGGCCTTCAGTGGCGACTTACCCGACTTAACCCACCTCTTAATACCACCACTATCACGTCACAATTATAGAAACCATCAATACTATACAAAAACGCAATATAACGAGGCAGTGGTCGAGGAGGGAGAGAAACATTAATTGTTTGTGATCTTGAAATCTACTCTGTAACCGGCAAAGAATGTTGTCCAGAACACTGTTGTGGAGTTGCTGGTAGTGTGCACGAATGTCTCCTTGCGCTGGCCATCTCCGTGGCCCTCTCCGGAGACCCGAGATGCGCACAGTATGTCCGAGACCAAGTCAATTTCTCCTCCTCCGTCAGCCGTTGTGGGCGTAAAAAATTCTAACTCAAATGTATTAATGTGTGCAGATCGCTACAGACGTGTTTTGCTAGTCGAACTTGGCTGTAACAGTTTTGCTCTGGCCGACCAATAAGAGGACAGAAAAATGCTGACGTTACTGTGGGCCAGTTAGATGGACCAGGGAGGAGGATTAGAAATCTGATTGGTTAAAGAAACAGTCCCATTGATAATCTAGTTGAAGTTCCATGGACCAGGACTACTGATTCTGAAGGCAGATTAGATTGACATGGCAACACAGAGAGGCTGAAATCTGATTGGACCAAAAATCTAACATCCACATACACGAACTGGAAGAAGAGCAGGAAGAGAAACGCTACGAAATGAAGAGAACAGACTGTTGGGAATAAATTAATACAATTTCATGGAACAAATATTAGAATTTAGGTTGTTAATGTAGGTCAGTGCTTCTGATAGTGTTTAGGCCAGCAGAGAAGGCCCTGCTGGCCCTGACGGCCCACCCCTG
>OMNV01000991.1:2006-12290 GCA_900303265.1 Brotula barbata | reverse complement strand
ATCAAGAGGAGAGGAGAGGAGAGGAGGGGAGGGGAGGGGAGGAGGATGAGGGACGAGGGAATGGAATCTGTGTGTGTGTGCATTCTGACGAGGCAGAGACCTTCCGTCCGATGCTGGCGTGTTGACACAGTGCAAGTTCACACACTTGCTCAGGGATGCACACACGCATACGCACACACACCGCTCCCCTCGTTTACAACTCAGATTAGCTGCCAACAATTGACAATGAGCAGAGCCCTCCCTCCGGCGAGGCTGCTCCTGGGTCATGCGTATGCTTGCACTGAGTTTCACACTGCGCTGGGTGAAAGGAGATTAAACTAAGGTATCTCTATGTGTCTGTGAATGTGTGTGCGTGTGTGTGATCTTCCCTGTCCCCAGTGTGGACAGGGTAAACAGTCAGAGGCACCTATCAGTCGCTCCATTGTGTTCATCTGATCACTAATCTTCAATGGATAAATCATTATCCATGCACCACCTTAGCAAAGGGCCAAACAAACACTACTGGGCCGCCACCAAGCACAACCAACCCTTAATATGTTACTGTTACACACACACGCACACACACAAAGAAGCGGAGTTGTTGCCATCTCCAGGTCTGAGGGGCCTCCATCACTCCCAGCAGGATACTGGGCCAAATCTAATTGCAGGTAAATGTACAGTGGTGCTCTCAGTGGCTCCTGCGTGGAGAAGATGGGAGGAGAAGCCCAGCGACATGGTTAGTATTGGTCGGGATGACTGATCGGCGCGGCCCTAACTGCATTAGACTGTGGAGAAGTGCCCGGCTCCCTCTCCCTCCCCCTCCCCCCTACTCTCGTACGCCGCTCCTTCCTGCCCCTTTTGCTTCAGCGATGGCAGAGGTGGTCCACCAGGCCACGGGGCGACGTTACGGAGGGGGTTCTGGGCGTGACCCGTCCCTGCTGTAGATCCCTGCGTGTCAACCTCCAATAGAGAAGCCCGATGTTGATTGGAGCTTATTAGCAGGCTGCACGGTGGAGGTAGTCCAGGCCCAGCAGAGGGCTTCGCCATCTACGATCTGATCAGAGGTTATTAGCTGTAAAGAGCCGCCGTGGATGAGCGGAGGAGAGACATCATTTACAGGGTCAGAGCGTGGCCGCACGGAGGTAGCTGGACGGTGCGCACACACACGAGGCTGCACACGTACACTGGACAGTAAAGGGCGTCTCATTACTCAGTGAGAGCTCAGGTTTCCAGCATAGACCTCTCCATTAGAGCCCCAGTTAGAGAGAAATGAATGGCTGCAGCTTATTCGTGCTCATAAACCATCTAAGCGTCCACAGCAGGAGAAAATGAGATAGAAGTAAAAGGAGGGAGGGGACTTTGGTGTTCTCGTGTGCGTGTGTGTGTGTGTATGCACATGACTTGATGGGTCCTAGGGGTCTTTGAGATGGAAATGTCCAGCTGGCCGGCCGTCTGCTGCCTGACCTCTGAGCCCAAGGTCAAAAGCCAGGGCCCCCAACCAACCGGCCACTGACCAACACACACGCGTGTGTATACGCACACGCCGTTCCTACGCCTTGCGTTCTTATGCTGTGTTTATGTGTTTGTGTATGTGTGTATGTGTGTATGTGTGTGTGCGACAGGGAGAGACTGAGTGCACTCTGCCATGTGCGTGTAATTGATCATTTAATCTGGCTGACATCATAATCCCAGACGCGTGTTTAACTAACTGGCTGACCAGGAGCGGAGCGGAGGGGCTGAGTAATTATCTCATCTGGATACATTAATAACGAATCTTCACCCGGTGCTGCATCGGCTCCATCAAACCTGCATCGATCAACGTGCGCGGCGCCATGTGTTTGCATGCGCGTGTGCGTGCGTCGTCGTGCTTAATTTCGTGTGTTAGCGGGGAAGCTGCATCGATACATCTCGCACATCGAAGCAGAGTGTCGGCCATCACACAATCCAACCTGCTGCTGCTGCTGCTGCTGCTGCCGCCGCCGGAGCGAGCTAAAATGGAGACCTGCGCACGCACGTGTGTGTCGGCTCCTGTGCGTGTGCGCTATTGCATTATTGGTTTGTAGAAAAGCCAAAACGCTACAAAAATGAACCACAAATCACCGGTCTCACGGCGGTACAAATCAATGAACGTAGAGAGACGAAAATATGAGAAGGACATGCGGTGCGCATCGTGGAATGAGCGCATTGTTTTGTTTCCGACTCAAGTGCACATTCAAATCCAATTGCTCAAAGGATGGAGATACATACACACGGCAATTACATTAAATGGCAGCTAAAACAATGAGCAGCGGACCTAGACATGTCTTCTTGTGCGTACATGTGCGTGCGTGTGCGTGTGTGTGCGCGTCAGGGTCTAAGGAAAATTATTGCTATTGATTTAAGGCGGAGAAACGTGGAAATGTTACCAGATGGGACATTTAGCTGAGAGTGGCTTTGGATGAAACGACTCATCCTCACAAGGCCAGAGCACAGAGAAAGAAACAGGAAAGACAACAAAACAAACAAGGCTGCCCGGGCTTAAAACTACCACGCATCAACCAGACGGACAGTCTTTGTGTGAGTTCACAGAAAAATTAGATAGTTGTATTTTTCATGAATGTTTAGGAAATGTAGCGTGTGGGACGACGTCTTTAAATCTAACATTGTGGCATTCACAGTGTTAACCAAAAGGCCTATTTTGATGATACGAACAAGGGACATCGTCACAAGACAAAATGTAAGACACCACCAATCTGACTAAACACATGAATGTGAATTTGAATCAATTCAGGCACAAATTTGATGTATTTGATGAAGAGGCTAGAAATTACAGGGCTGTGAATAGATACAGAATGTCTGAAAAAAAACTCTTCACATTCACGACAAGACTACAATGAGACACAGAAGACAACAAGGACGATTCTTCTCCATCAAGTTCCAGTTCAATCACACTCATCACACTGACACTCACAATCTGAGCTGTCAACACATATTTCACTCTACAGGATCTTTTTTAAGAATCCGTTCCTTTGTTTCACGTCAACAAAGTTTTTTTTTTCTTGTTTTGGTCTCAGGAATAAAAGCCATCAACAATTTGAGTTTTTACCACAGGATGGTTCCCTGATTGCTCTGGAAGTGCTGGGTGGAGAGAACACTTGTGACCATTCAGACACAAAAGTGTCATCACGAAACAGCACAAAAAATTATGATTTTCTTCTTGCAGTTTTCCACCATTGGCCTCTCTTCTCTCTTCTTCAATGTCAAGAAACGGCAAAATAAAAGAACAAACACTCAATGTGGGTGAAGCAATATTTCCACAGCTGAAACATTACTGGAGTCCTCTAACTGATGTTTTTACTGCCTTTCAGAACATTTTCACACTTAAGCCCAGGGGACTATATTTTGGGGAACCAGAAGTAGGCTTTCTATTTTACGGTGCTGTGGGAAAGCTTTTGGATTCACTCAGAAAATGGACTCCAACTCAGGTTCACCTCCAATAAATTTTGTGCATTTCCCCTGTCCCCTGTGTCACAGCTTTGCTTTCTATAGTAAACACTCAACAGCAGGCTGAACTGACATCAGTTGGAGATGGTAGTCCCAAAAAAACAACCCAAAACACATACAGGAACAACTGCAAAATGGCTGGGTATATACTGTGGGTGAATTGGGAAAAACGGGGAACAGGTGTGGAGTAGGGAAATGCATCGTCCGTCTGATTGGCTGAGTGGAGACAGGTGAGTTAGAGGGGTCAGAGAGGGCAGGAGAGGAAGACACAGCTGAGAAGAGCAGGGAGGAGCAAACCAAAGAAAATCACAGGAGTCTGACATGAGTGACAGCGAACGACTCTACATTACACATGAACTCCACCTGAAAGCTCCGAATCGAAATGAATCAGTGTGGGCTCATCATCTATCTCACTCGATGCAACAGATTCATCTTCCCTCTGCGTGTCAGATCAAAGCCTTGATTTTTAGGAACTTGCTTCAAACTATTACACACACACACGCACACACCAGCTTGACCAAAACGTCTGCATTTCACAGATGTGATGTGGACGGTGTACAGTGTTGTCATGGATACTCGCTGTGCAATTGATCAAGCATTCTGAGGGACGTGTGTGAAAACACCCCCGCCCATCCTCCTCCTCCTCCTGATCATAGAAAATGAACTTTTGTTCGAGGCCGAGTCTAAAAGTGGCCTTCGGAGCAGATTGTGCCTTTACCTGTCTGCTCTCAGTGACCGCTGACCGCTGTCCGTCTGCTCGGCTGCAGGTTAGCAGGCTCTCTGTAGAGCTCTTCAGATTACACCAACAGCTCAATAGAGACAATCCCAGCATGTGCAGTAGCTACTTACACACACACATACACACACACATTCGTATACGCACGTGCACGCTCAAAAATCACATTTCAAATTTCACAAACACACATACAGTATATGCATATAGACATCAAATTCTTTCCATTTAAGTGTCTGTGCCAAAACACATCGAATGACTACACACACACATCTGGAAACGTACTGCACACACACACAAACACACAGACACACACACGCACACACACACACAAATGCTGGCACAAACAAAGCCTGGCAGTCTGGTGTTCCTCAAGTTAATTTGACACAGAATCGATTTGATCCCGTGTCATCTCAATAATGATAGAAAAGATGCTAAATGCAATAGAATCTCTGAAATCTAATATTTTGGGGTCAAATCGTTTAATGAAGAGCAATCTGACTCTGGACGTTCACTACTTCCATTCCGTGCTATCTATTAGGGCTTTGTTTTCTCCAGATGCCTATGTTGCATTGTAGTAAGTTTCAAACCACCGGTCTCTGTAGGACCAGAGACCGGTGGTTCGGAATCCTGCACCGTCTTTACAGTCCGTACTGTAGGGAAACGACAGAGGTAGGAGTTAAACAGAGACAACGGCTTCTCGTGCGTAATAAGCTCGTGTGCTGACAACACAAATGTTTTGCGTACGTATCACTGTGAGTGACTGACAGATGTTATGAAATACTTTGTGCACTTTTTTCTATGGAGTCTGTGCCTGCGTGTCTGAGCTGCAGCTCGGAGAAAAGGGACCTTTAACTCGTTTATTTTCACCATCACGTGCAACAATCATACCTTAACCTTATATCTGAGCGCAGTGCCTTCATGCGTTTGTGTGTATATGTGTGTGTGTGTGTGTGTCTGTGTGATTACCCATGCTGTTATCAGCTGCAAGCCGCCATTCACTGCAGCTGAAATGAAAGGTTTTTCTCTGTCACAAAGCAGTTTCTTTGTTTCCATGGTGCTATGATTCTGTCAAAATCCCAGAGAAAACAGAGGGGGGAGAAAAAAAAATCAATGTCCCCCCTCACCAACAGCAGCAGCAGCAGCAGCAGCAGCAGTCTGAGCCTAGCAGGCTGCTGCATGCACACACACACGCCAACACATGCTTAGTGACACAGTGGGAGACACAGAAACAGAAAACAAAGTTGCTGAGGCGATTTGAATCATTTTCACCGAAGAAAGTGGACGCGAAGGGGGACGGTGAATAAAACGAAAATACTTGGAAAGAGAACGACGCTGAGAGGTTTTCGTGTTAACCCGTAGAAGTCATTCACTTTATTTACAGTCACCACCTGAGAGGAGCGAGGAGCAGGGGTGTAAATTACTCCCAGCTCCCAGCAGGCCTTTGTCATTCACACCAGCGCCTGTCAAAGGTTGTGTCAGATAGACTTGAACGAGGTCGGGCGAAATATTCATCATCTGTCTCAAGATGCTGGAATTATTTCCAACTTCTCGCTCCCAGCTGGAGAGAGGAGTTGGAGCAGGATGTCTGAGTCGCGATCGCACTCACAGAAGTCCTACAGGGGGATCACTCACAGGGTAAACAATCATCATTCATCCCCATAAACTCTGAAGAAACCCTCTGTGTAAAGTTTTGTTTTAAATTTGAGTGAAATTGACCAAATATGTGAGGATGCCCTGTGGGGAAATTTGTTTAAAATGATACCATCATATCTAGAATAAAGAGAATTTAAAGGGAAATTAATAAAGGGATAGGTATAATTCATTTTTATTCATTAGAAATGAGGAGATTATTCATGGATTTATTTGCAGGTAACTATATTGTAAAAGTCTCTTTAATAATCCTCAACAACTCGCTTCAAAGCATATTCAATTATCAACTCATTTCTCTGTGTGTAAAGGGTGAAAAGGATTCACATTCTCCTCTTTAACAGTAGCGAAACAAAGATTGAAAAGGAAGGTGGGGGTCACTGGGGACAAAACTCAAATTGTGACAACCGAGGACACGCAGCAGCAGCTGGACAGACTGTCACAAAAAGGTTCAGTCTTAACACAAAGGGACAAAAATAGATGAGCGGCAAACAAACAACCGGCATGCAACATACTGTACAAAAGTGAAAATGACAAATCTGTATGGGCCTCAAATTGTTCTTCGTTCTCCATGACCTTCCAGAAGAATGGACCCAAAAGGATGTGTGTGAATATGTGTGTGTGTGTCTGTTTTCCTTCGCAGTGACAGCTAATGTGGGGCCATTAGTGTGTGTGTTTGTTTGTGTGTCCCTCTAAGAACCCCCTTCATGCTTTTAAGACAGTCCTCAAGCTTCTTCAAGGCTACAGATACACACAAGAGACAGTCTGGAACGTGGGCTTGTGTGTCTGTGTCTGTGTGTGTGTGTGTGTGTGACGTATTTGTGTTTGTTTGCATGAAAGCCCACTTGCTGGTCTTCAAGGAAGCTCTCGGAAGTTGGAGACAGGACATCAAACCCAGTCATTACAGAGGCTTTCACAGAAATAAAGAGACAGGTGATGAAGATGATGATGATGATGAGTAATTAGGAGGAGATGAGAGGAAATGGATTCACTGCTTTTATGTCTTTAGCCCTTAAAGGTTAGGTAGTAAGAGTTTGGAGGAAAAAAAGAACAAAAGGACAAAAAAAAGAGCAAAATACAGACAGACAGACAAATCTATCTAATCTAGACGGACAGAGAGATAGATAGATAGATAGATAGATAGATAGATAGATAGATAGATAGATAGATAGATAGATAGATGAGATAGATAGATAGATAGACAGACAGAGTAGTGAAACCAGTGTCAGACAGTCAGATGTTGCTGTTCCTCCTATATTACATCACAGCTATAAATCTTGATTTTTCTCATTGATCACAAACGGGCACGGCAAATACAATTTCAAATTTAAAAGCTAATGCACCAAAAGCTTAAAAAAATCAATTTTTATTCCACTAAAGCAGCCCCATATTGCGAGAAAGTAGACAAAAATCAAAGGCGATATATACATTTTCCCATGAAATCGTTCCTTTCTGGCCCAACATAACGAAGTTCGAGAGAACATAAAGCCCATAGTTTTTGGAGAAATAGCAATGAGATGTAGTAGAAGTTTAGAACCATTAGATTTATTACCCAGGGGCCACAGGAAAAGGCATGATGGGAAAGAGAGGCATCCCATCTAAAAGAGATTAGAGACAAGCGAGCGAGCACTCCTCGTGGGTGAGGTCATGGCCAAAAAAACCATCAGAGACACCAAACTACACAGAACAGCCCCAAAAAACCTGGGCCGCACACACACACACACACACACACACACACACACAGGACAACCCAGCTCTCTCAATCATCTCTATCATCTAAAAACCTATCCTGTATACTCTCCTTTACTCTACTTTACTCATTTCTATCCGGTGAATTTTTGAATAATTCCTACATTACTGTAAGATGTAAAAATAAACAGTTTGATGATCACGCAGCAATCGTACTGATAAAAAAAGATAAAACTAAACTAATGAACCAAAATAAGGGACTAAGTTTGAATGTATCCTGTCACCAAGGCTTTTCCTCCTCTGAGGGAGAGTGACGCTGATGAAGGCTGCTCTCTTGTCTCCTTCACCTCTGCTTGTATTCTCCTCCTCCTTTCATGGTTCAAAGCTACATTGAGGTCCATTGAGGAGGCGGAGGAGGAGGAGGAGGCGGAGGAGCAGGCTCTTGATCTCGCTGTGACTCTGCTACTTAGATAGAGAAAGGCATATTAAAGAGAGTAACGTTAAAGATCCATAGATGTGAAATGTGCCTGAATATTCCCTGGGCGTGGCAGAACATAAGGGACTTTTATCACGAGGCAGACTTTTATTCCTACACCGCCCGGAGCAGAGCAGCGTGGGTGTGTGTGCGTGTGTGTCTATGTGTGTCTATGTGTGTGTGCTTTATGTTTTTTTCAGTCTCCTGTCTAGTCAGGATGGGCAGCATTACCTCCTCTAATCAATTTGCATTGTGTAAGTTGCTTCGGCTCAGGTGGCAGAGGGCCTTGAGTGTACTCTGTCTCTTTCTACTGTCTTCTTTTTTTTTTTCCAAGTGGCATTTCCGTGAGAGAGAAACAAAGTGATGGAGAAAGGTGTGTGTAAGGACAGGGCGACCTCCTGTATCTTACATCGGCTTACCTGACAATTATACAAAAGCAGGAGTACACTACACGACTCTAAGACCTCCCCATGTCCTGCCAGCTAGAGCACAGGGCGTCCAGATGTTCAGGTTTACCTGGGACTGTCACGGTTTCATGAGGTGTGCCTGACAGTTCTTATAAAATAATTACATGCCAGTTTCAGCTCATGGACTAAAAAAAAAAAAATCAATGTCCTCAGACTCATTATTATGCGAAAGTCTGTGTATCATTCACAGATGCCAATACGCTGACATGCGTAGAGGGAAAGATCTTTCCATACCACTGCATGTGGATTTGTCGGATTATCTGCAACATCTTTCGGTTTGTCCCTCCCTGTTTCCACAACAGCTCAGAATAGCCAAAGCAGAAGACGAGTAGACCCATTTCTTTGCAATGCAGGAGAAGGGGAACATCACAGATGATCCTCAGGTGTAACGTTGCTGGAATCATATACTTTGCTGGGCACTTTGGAAAAGAAGGAAAGAATCCCTGAACCACGTTCCTTGAATTTTCCTCCCACGATCACCATCAGAGGAGATATCGTCCGCCCCCCTCAGTGCTCCTGCCTCCCTTCAATAAGTTTGTCTTCTTTTTCTTTAGTTCACAAAACACCATCGTTGCAAAAGTGCCACATTGTCACTCTCTGCGGTTTTCGCCACATCCTGATTGAGCTGATATGGAAAATTGTCTTGGACAAACGCCCAACACCTCACCAACTCAAGCTGACAATGCCCAGACTTTTCTTTCCCCCAACATGTTTAAAAATTAAACATCAGATTGTAATACAGCTCATCTCACGTGAACGTTACGGTGGGAGCACAAAGAAATTTCTCCTCAATTTCTGGAGATGGGAAACAAGTCTTGGATAATGAGAGATGGGAGCGGTCAGGAAAGGAGAGACTAATAATGAGGAAAGGGGTGTAAGGGAGTAAAAGAGAGAATAAGATGGAGATAGAGAATGACAGGGGAAAGGAGAGGGAGAGAGAGAGAGAGAGAGAGTCAGCATATTGATCGATCAGACCTGTCGGCAGCCAGACAGCCAGGGAGACGTCTGTCCTTGTGCTGCCACTCTCTGGCCTGCAGACACCTAACCCCTGCTCCTACTGGGGTGGTGGCGTCAGACCGGGGAACCGTGCGTGTATGCGTGCGTGTGTGTGTCCCGATATGTGGGTGCGTGTGTGTTCAATGAACGTGCCTAGTGTGAGTGTCAGTAAGTGGCATTTACTGTATATGAGTGTGTGTGCAAAGGCCTGCGTCCCAGGAAGAGCTGTGCACTAATATGTGTGTGTGTGTGTGTGTGTGTGTCTCTGTGTGTGTACGACAGGTCACCCTGGCCCTGTAGTCAGCCTGTCGGTGCCGTATGTCTTCCAGGGCCTCAGGTGTGGAGTGTCTTCTCCTTCGTGGATTAACTAGGTTCCAGTCAGGAAACTAATCTCACGCTCCCTGTCGCACACAGACGTGTCTCAGGAGTGTGGATTTTATCAATACCAGGAGCGCCATGCGTCCAAGCAGTACCAGTGAAGATCCACTGTCAACCCCCCCATGCCCCCCAATATCCCTCACCACTCACATTCCCATTTGGGATTTTATCATTATATAGAGTTCCTTCCACGAATAAGCGACATTCCCGGTGAATCTTCTGTGGTATCAGGAGAACGAACACAACAGACACTCAGGCTGCAGCGCAGTTTAAGTGCGTGGTTGAGTGTGTGTAGGTGTGTGTGTGTGTGTGTGTGTGTGTGTTGCTCACACCTGGACAGTACGTCTGATTGCATGCTGGGTATGTTGTGTAAAATGGTGCAACCCAGAATATCTCATTTTCCGCCCGAAACAGGCTTCCTGCTGAGGGAGATC
>OMNV01000990.1:37594-56036 GCA_900303265.1 Brotula barbata | reverse complement strand
CTGTCTGTCTGTCTGTCTGTCTGTCTGTCTATCTATCTATCTATCATCCATCCATTCATCTATCCATCCATCCTCCATCATCCATCCTCCATCAACCATCCTCCATCTATCATCATCCATCTATCACCCATCAACCATCCTCCATCTATCATCATCCATCTATCACCCATCATCCATCCTCCATCTATCATCTATCATCTATCATCATCCATCTATCATCCATCCATCCATCCATCCATCCTCCATCTATCCATCTATCATCCATCCATCCTCCATCTATCCATCTATCATCATCCATCTATCACCCATCAACCATCCTCCATCTATCATCATCCATCTATCACCCATCATCCATCCTCCATCTATCATCTATCCATCTATCATCATCCATCTATCATCCATCCATCCATCCATCCATCCTCCATCTATCCATCTATCATCCATCCATCCTCCATCTATCCATCTATCATCATCCATCTATCATCCATCCATCCATCCAAGGAGATAATTTAAGTGTGTATGAGCTGATAGATATAAGTTATGCCACTCTGAACAGGAGAAAAACAATAGACAAATATGGACATTTTTCTTCTAATGAACATCCAAATGATACGTTGCTGACATACCTGTATCCTTACCTTGATTAACTTAGAACATTGTTCAAGCAAGATGCACAGAGTGAAGGTGAGTTAGAGCTGCACCTTTACACACACTTCTTCCATGTATCATATCTGGCCAATTGTGTATTTTGACAATCTGGTAATTATTATACATACTGGACGCAATTATCAATTTGACTTATCTTTAACAAAGAGAGACTCTCCATCTGCTTCTGAGCCTTAATAGGCGGATCGGACCTGAAACCATTTATCACAAACAGTAGAACTTCAACTTTATTAAACATCATCCTATTTCCATTTGAAATTTTGATTGATTCTTTCATTCTTCCTCTCCTTTGCTGCAACACATTTATGCACCATGAGTGAAAACATGCTAGCTGCTTCAGTCCTGTGTAACATGATGTCGGCTAAACTCGCTCACTCGCCTCATGCTTAATGTTTATGATGTCCATTTTGATCAGTTCTAGTGTGTTTGCCCTATTGTTACACTTGCTGAGGTGAAACTAACAAACATTATGTGTAACATTTAAAATTGTTGCTGTTCCTCACACGTATGTCTCGTAGTCGTTAACCTTCAGCTGTTTCTTGTGCAGCATAGGTTTTCTTGTGCATATCTTTCTGTTTATGTTGTGTATCTGTGCACATGGAGCTCTGTCTGTGTGTGTTGTTTCAAGTGTGTGAATGAGTCTTCATTAATATTCTGAACCACAGCAGTCTGAAATATTACGCTTTAATGTGAGCCCAGAGACCTGTGTTTCAACTCATTTAGAGAGAACATTCTCAGTGCTTATGCAGCTGCAGTGTTTGTGTGCACACACACTCACAGACACACACGCACGCACGCACAGAATGAGAGAGAGAGAGAAGTAGAGAGAGACGGAAATATGGAGATTTCTGCCTCCGCGCACAACACACCATCGTGAACATGCAAATGATTCTCCCTAAACACTCACTTGAAGCTGAGGGCTTTCGGTGAAGTTGTGCCATCTGTCTCCTGGTGTTTTAATGGAATTTGATGGGTGCAGACCTCTGTAATGACAATATTTTATCTTTAAAGTGGCCCAGATTTAAGGGTTGATGAACCTTTAAGTAACTCCTCAGGGATTTCTACACTTGTCGTCCTCCTCAAATACCACCTGGCCGCTCAATTTGTAGTATTTCCAGCATACGAGTACTCATATATTCCAATATATTGGCGACGAGCTGCACTGGCAACATTAATCCGCTAAAAAATACGCTAAAATAATCCAAACTTTGTCCTAATTCTTGTCGTGAGTGATCACGGGGGATTTAATCTGCTATACGCAAAAGCAGTTTCACACACAAGAAACTTAAATCACAAAAGCTCTCGCTGCTTAAGCGCAGGCCGTAACAGCATCGGATTCTGACCACGGGAGCGCTGAATTCTGTCATCTGCTGACAACAGCCTGGGAAAAAAATTGAACAAGTACAAGCAAGATAATGATTTTCTAACTGCCCTACATCCACCGCTGTTTTGAAAAGTACGATGACGTGTATTTCTACTGTACCTTTGAATTACTGCCACAGAGTTGGTGTGTTAAGCTTTAAATTATTGTTATCAAAACAAAAGAATATGAAAGAAATAAACCATTATTATTATTGTCGCTTTAAAACAACTGATTGCCAAAAGTGGAAAACTGCGATCAACGTACACACGTCAAGCGCGATATTTTTATGCTGATATGACAGATTTTTCCTGCGAGAAAAAGTCCGCTATCGTCACAAATACGCACACACACCCTCACACACAAAATCCCCCAGCTGCTGGCCTGACTTAACTGCTCACAATTGTTTTGTGTCTTGTGCCATTGAGGGCGCCTCTTTTAGTGAGTCTCATTCTGAAATTAATCTATCAAACACACACTCTTTCCTGCTCTGTTTCTCTTGTTGACTCAGTGGCGCAGAAGTGTGGCCAATTGAGGAGCGGAGGACAAATTTGCGGAGGCAGTTAAGGCAAATGGTGTAGATTTAACTCTTCTGTGTTGTCCCAGTGCAGACACAGTAAAAAAACACACACAGCTGTGCGAGATTAACTCCGTTTCATAATGTCGTCTGTAGTTTTACAGATTCCGCTGACACGTTTTGGTAAGATACAACGTTCTTGAAATCGTCCGAGTCCAAAGGTCGTCTGTAACACAGTGGTGATTTTGGTTTGAAATTGTTTCGTATTTGTATTCGCTGCGTTCAAATACTTGCAACTAATTGGCCTAAATGGAGCTTAAGTACACAGATTTAGCATATTCATTGACCACACGCACAACAGTGTAATCCTGATAAGGATGTTGCCGGTTTACATGGGTTTACTGGGTTGAACTGTGGTTCTTCTGACTTTCATCACGATTGTTCCGTTCCTCGCAGGAATCGACTCCTCCTCAATAGTTTTCATTCATTTCCATTGTCTTCTTAAACTGCAGGATTGAGCAACATTTTAGCTAGTTTGCTCCTTTATGGGCAAAGGGTTGTTTGTTTTCCTTTCAAGGACATCCCTGAGTGTGTCTCTGCTTCATAATTAATGGCTCCACACAATCCATGCGAGGCCTCACACACATGCTGAACAATTACACCTTCAGGGACCCAATAGTCTTTGTGCAGGACAAGCCATTCAAATCCTTTTGTGTAGTAATTACTGGAGACGCCACCTATAATTTACAGTACACACTGTTTATGATGATAAATGGTGGAGGCCAGTAATGTAAACATGTAATAATGTGTTCCCTTTGTAGACACAATGCGCTTACTTTAAAATGTGTGTCATGGTGAAGGTTCAAACAGGAACATTTTCTCCTTGCCAGCTTGAACAACTATCAAATTAAAACTTATTCAGACTGAATAACAAACACAGCACTCATTAGACCTCAGCCAGGGCCAAACAAGCCTTGAAAAAAAAACTGTTATGTTCTATTAAGTATGCATATGTTTTATATTTATCCGATACACGCACAAATTTCATCAAAATCCCTTCACAGCCTTCTTAGTAATCCTGCTTAACATACTTGAGCCAGAGCTAAATATTTATATTTGAGATATTTTAACATTTAGACAATCACTCAATTCTACATTTATATTTCTGTGTTTTATGCCACTTTACCAGAAATAGTTGGGTAGAATATAAACAGGGATGAACGTAAATATGGACAGGCTGAGTAAATAGCACATTTTAAAGTGTGGAATTATTCCCCCTCAGCTAAATGTTGGTGTTTTCAGGGCTCAGTGGTTTCAATCAGTTTTCATAAATGAGAGGCGCTACAGAGACCTGATAGTTCTCAGAGATTCACAGAGTTCATGGATTACTAATCAGGATATAGAGCAGGAGTATCTCTGCATATTCAACAGAAAAGGTGTTTTGTTTTGTTTTGTTTTGTTTTTTATTTCATACTGTTGCTTTAAATGCCCCAATCTTACAGCAGTGTGTCTCATGTTTCTGTTTTGTTTTATGGAGACGGCGTGATGACAGGTTATAGATGCCTTATAATTGAATAATAGCAGCTCTGATATCCTGAGCTTTTTGAAGTGCTCTTGAGCAAGAGTTTGTAGCCCAACTTGATATGTATTAATGCACACCGCATTAAGAATCATGTAAAAGACTAGAATCCTTTTTCCTTTTTGATCTCCAGATCAATGAGCTAATTTGTGTGTGTGTGTGTGTGTTTTGTCGTTGTTTTATGTAACAGGCTTTTGCCAAAAGGCTTTTATTTTGATATGAAAAACAAAAGTGAAAGAGTATTTTGTTTGTGTCGACCTGGCTCTGGGGTCTCCTCCGCGGGTCTTGATATTGATCAATCACTCCTGAAATTATTTAGTGTCTGCTATTGAGTAACCCTCTTTACTTTTCAGTGAAACACTTTTTGTTTTATTTTCTGCTAAAATGTTCTGAGTGATTCTCTCTGGCATGTATTGATTTTTACTTCCCTCTTACTGGGTATCTTCTATCTCTGTCTGTTTTTCTTCTATCTCTTTTTTCCTATACTGTCTGTCTGCGTGTCTTTCTGTCTCTTTCTATCTTACTAACACACACACGTACAAATATTCCACAATTCACCTTAAAGCCCATCAGGATCTCACATGGAAAATACAAATATTTAGATGCCGAGGTTTCATTGACACATGTACGCAAAAACGCATTACTGACAACAGTAAAGAAGAAAGAAAAGCGGAGAAATAATGGAGACAGAAATGCACTCAATGCAATCGCGCACACACATACAAATGATTCTGGAAGGATTGCACTGCACACTTAAACTCAAGCACTTGCATACTTGCACACAATTGGTGCACACACTGAAGCAGATGGATGAAGAAGCATAATGAGAGATTAATGAGTTGGGAAAATGTGGTTTGAGAGGATTACCCGGCCAATGAAAGTGGAATGAGGGTCCAATATCTGACTAAGACAGTATTTACATTGTCTAGTATTCCTGTCACTCAACCATTACCTCTCTGGACCTCCCAGTGCACATTAACGGAGTTTTATCTAATTCTCTAGCTGTGTTTAATCTTAGCAGTGTAACACCAAGATACACTGCAAGCTTCTCAGCTATTAATCTGATGGATCATAGAATCACCTTTGGTGCTACAAACTTAAATTTATTCAAGAGCCACCACTCTCAACTCATGTTTTAAGTGTACTGTTGCATTATAGTGAGCGTAATAGTGTAATAGTTAATGAGTGTAATAGTTCAAAGGTAATTTGATCCAATAATTACACACAACAGAGGATCTGAAAGAAATCTGCCTCTCCGTCCGAGGCATCCTACTCGATACTCCGTCTTGCATGAGTAATGGCGTGTTCAACCTTTGATGTCATGTCACATCTCGACAAGAAGATGCTCTTAGGACAGGAACGGGGCTCTTATCTGATAAGAAGAGCCTGTGCTGCCTAAAAGCATGCTTTGGTTTTAGAAGTCAAACACGGATGGGTGATTGTCTAATGGGACGAGCAGTCGGGCATGAGGACGCTGATCGCCAGCATCTGAAGCCGGCGATCAGATGAAATTACCAAGCAGCAGCTTTTGGCCGCCTCTGCCCCTAAGATTCTTGGAAGCCCCCACAGCAGTTTGAGAACCAGTCAGTATCTGATGTAGAGGATTTTTCCAAGCGTCTGACACAGCACACCGCGCTCTGACTTCTCAGATCAGGATGTGATTGCAGACATGGTGGATTCTTCCAGATATGACATTATGCCTAAATTACAGTCATTGTGGATGTTACCTGGTTCATCCCCATTTCGTATAAGCATGTAACTGACGCTCTGTTGCAAACCGGTCTACACCTCTTCCTTGTTCTGCATTCATTTAGAGTGGGTGCTGCTTGATTGGGTTGTCTTCTCTTAGCAGGATTGTTCTCATTTGTCCCCCATTGATCATCAGCTGATCTGAAATATGGCAGCAGAAAACCAACCAAAAAGGACGTGCAAACATTCATTTGCAAACAAAGAGACGGGCCGAAAAAGAACGTGCTGACGGTCAGAACAGTCCGAAACAGACCAGTATTTCTAATTAAATGAATTGATTAATCAGGTGACAAGACTTACATTGAGATTTACTGATCACCAAACGTAGTTGACACACCCAGATTTCGTACTGATATAATTTACTGTGAATTCCTATCACAGCAGTAATGCCTCTTTCAGAGCACGAACAGTTGCCTTCACTTCCATTCCTCCAACACCTGCTTGTTATCTAATTCTCTTACTATGATGCAGTTTTTGTCCTTGTTTGTTTTGAGTCAGCGTTGCCCTTCTGTACCTCTGCTTCATCTGCCTGACTTAGGCCTACTTTTCTTCCACTTCTGCTAGCTATCGTAAATGTGAGTTTTGTCTCTTCCCGTCCATTAGCGCTCTAGATCTGTGTAGCTTAACCCAAACTACTTAAGCCTTTTTTGGATTTTTTGTACCTGTTTTTGGGGTCCGGTGTCCTTTAATCTTGTCACCAAGGTGCTCAGTTGGTGGTGGTGAAGAGCTATAGCATTCTTGTCATGTCGTCTAAGAGCTTTGTCTGCCGGTTGCTCATCATTCAGCACGATGCGGATTAATGTTCTCTACGAGCATCTTCATAGACATCAAAGAAATAAGAAGAGTAAATAAATATGACAGAGCCATGACGCGCCATTAAAGGAGGGTTCAGTGTAGCGAAGACAGAAATGTAAGACGTCAAACGGTTAAACTTTGTTGCTACCAAAAACCATCGTCTTCGAGCGGACGTGACAAGCTGTCTCTGTTGGCGTCCCTCTCTGCTTTGGTGAGAATAACCTTGGCTTAGGGTGACAAACCGGACACCTGACATCTTATTTGGCTCTGCCTGTGTCACACATTACAGTGACAGAAAGTGACAGTAAGCGATATGGCAGACACTCTCGTCACCCAGACTTATCATACGCACATTATAGATACAGGATCTTTTCCTGACAGGTAGACCCACACACACACACACACACACACACACACACAGATAAATACATCGACACAGAAACACACATACACACACGAGTGTCTAGTGGAAAGGTTGTGGGGACAGTTGATCCCTTGACAGATTAAGCCGCAATCAGAAATCTCCTCAGGCCTGGCCCGGGATCACACACACACACACACACACATGCGCGGGCACACACACACACTATGTGAACTTCAATGCTACAGACTTTGGGCAGACAGGAGTGATTTTGTATTTGAGGGGAGTCTGGAATTGATTTACGACCATTATTAAGTTCATAATGATGTTTTTAAATGTATGAGAAATATACTTTTCAACTCCAATTTGGAGGAACTCCATTAGTTATTTCAGTGAAGTATGTGGCCAATATAGATCTTTTAAGAATGACACTAAAAATTCATGGTAGTAGACTGGACTTGACGTCTTACCATCCATCAGTCATTTTTTTTAGAGCAGCTCATCCTCTGCAGGGTCATGAGATGGCTGCAGCTAATCAGCACATAAATTGGGCAAGACAGAGTAAAGGACACAGCGACTGGCTGACCCCCCCCCTACATATTCTTCTACATGCTGGGCTGAAAGTTGGAAATCGGATAAACCTGCAGTGAAACCGTCCTCACCCTGGTCTGGGGTGCTACAAATTCACCATAAAAGAATTTCATCAGTAAAACGGTAGAGTTGGCTTTCAAACCCCCGTATTGATCCCAGTTGACAGACAGGATACATTGTGATGTCAGATGGATGGATTTCCCCAGAGCAGTGAATAACAGGGAACTATTTGGGGGAAACTTAACTGGAGGATGTTTTCTGTTTGAGAAATGAAATGTTCAAGGGCTAATGGCTCCCACTTGGGACTTTTTTATCGGCGATTATTTGTCCAAATGTATAGGTTTTCATTTACATAAATGGTTGCGCTGTCTGAGAAAAAAAAGCATTTGTTAGCGCTTTGAAAGGAAACTGCTTTGTTGTTATTACCTTGCCGAAGATAAGTTTGTGTAGTAGTGGAAACTTGTACTGTGGCTTCGGCCATTATTTGTCATTTTGTCCTCTGAAAAATGTCCTGAAAAGTAGCATATTTTCAAGAAATAAAGAAAATACATTAACTTAACCTCACTGCAAATCTCCACCGGAGACATGGAATTCGACATTGCCACAATTACTCATGTTTTGCAGGGTATTTATTAACATTGATAATGTCAATGAGCGCATATTTAATGGTCAAAACACATAATGCATTAACGCGAGCAGACAGCTTCCATTGCGACGCTGATCGGTCGTTTGGCAGGCGCAGAACCTGCAGTGTGTCCATCGTTAGTCAATATGGGCCTAAGTGTTCTTCAGGGGTTTTGAGTAAACTGTGCTTACTCTCTCTGTCTTTCTCAGATTTAAAAAAAAAATTGCCACAAGAGCCAGTACGTTGGGAAAATACTACTTAAATCAGGTTTGGATCCAGGCACAGAGCTACACCGAGGCTGGGGGAGGGAGGGGGCTATGGCCACGTCACAAATCTGGGTAGCCCCCTTGCAGTCCCTCCAGGTGTCATCCAAAATGAGGAAAATTATTCTTAATTGTAAAGCAATAAACAGCTATTAATTTCCACAGTACATCTTGGAGGTTCATAAAAACACCAAAGTCAGAACGACTTCGAAAATTGGGATTTTCTGGAAATCACTTGAACTCATCATTTCTCGTCGCACACAAAGCCTTTTTCTGACCAAATTGCATGTAGAAAAAGAAAATCCAGACCCAGATCCTGTTTCTGAGGCGGCTGATGACAAATATGACTCAGAGTCGCTGGAGATAGAAGAAGTTGAGCCAGGATGTGATGTGCCTTCGATGATTTTGTCATATGTGCCTTGCACTTGCACATATTTGTTTAATAAACTCTGGCAAAATTCAGTCAAGACTCAATTTATCAAATGTGCTGTGTGCCATATTTGCTTTCATTGAAAAAAAAATCCCTGAAAACTTCAAACTTCACTTCATGTATGCAGCGGGATGAAACTACGTGAACCTGTTTCCTATGGTGCGACTTAATGTCTCCAGTCTTCTAATGTTCTAATATGACATCCTTTTTGTTTTTGTGCAGGTACGACTACCAGGAGCTGCTCCATAACTCCAGTTTCTGCCTGGTACCCCGGGGCCGACGACTAGGATCCTTTCGCTTTCTGGAGGCCCTGCAGGTGTGTCTTTGTCCAGCAGATGTCTGTTAAGTGGTACCAAAACCATCATTCAGTCGTTGGGAAACAGCTGACTGAGTGATCATGAGAGGTGGATTTGAAAGGGTTTGACAAAGGTTTACCGAATTTCAGTCTATATGTATTTATCTCTCTCCTTATCTGCTGTTTCTGACTCCTACCTATGACACCAAAGCCTTAATAAACCTTAATTTAACATAATTATGAATTAAAGTTAGCATCCATCTAGCCAGTAAACTCATAAAATGTACATTGTACCCATTATTTCAAAGCACCCAGGTTGCATCCTGGTTTAATTTTTTTTTTTTTTGAATACGCCAGTCAAATCTACACTTCTGGACCCAATCATATATGGTCTAAAAACTGAACAAAAAGTTTTTTGTTTCAAGTGAACAGACACACACACGCACACACACACATAAACACTCAGTGTACTAATTCACCATATTCTCTCACATGCACTTCGATAGAGTGAATAATGGTGCACTTGAGAGAATATGAAATATGATGGCAATTAATTCACTGAACAAAAATACATTCTTTATATAGGGTACCTATTCAGTTTGAACAAAGTTTAATTTTAGCTGTATGAATGGTGACATTCCTCCCCAGGGCCTCCTGTACAAACTCAGATAAACTATGCTGAGTCTGAGTCCAGTACTGCTGTTGAAACCCATCCACTGGAAGCTAAAACTCCATCCGCCGTCGCTCTTTTTCAGGCTTCCTGTACGCACTCAGAGGCACTCTGCTGACAGCACTCAGTACTGGCTCTTACGTTGGGAAAGTGAAGTCTTAAAATTGATTTGGCTTGGCAGTGGTACTGAATGTGGGAGAGTGTTGATCTCATGTCAGTGTGCAGATACTCACACAGTTTATGCCTGCAGGATACGGTGAGGCACGCTGCTGCAGAATGTGCTGTTAGCTAGCTTACTTTATGCACACTTAGGTAGGTGGATAATAATTACAGAGAGAAGACCACAGTAACATTTGTCACATAAACAGCCACATGTAGAATGGACACAGCATGTTGCCACTTGGAATATATACGGTCACGAACATATTTGGGTAAAGAATTGTAGGATTTTGGGAGGTAGACCAAGCAGACAGGCAGGCAGAAAGTAAGCTGGAGAGTGGGAGAAAGTGTCTGGTGCGTACTGTATGCTGGGAGACGAAGAGGGGGGCTGGAAATGTGCACCACCTTTCTTTCATTTAACTATCAGTCACGCAAGCCGTAATGGTGCTAAGAACAAATCAATCTTATTTTAAAAGATGATGGTTTCATTCACGTAGACCTGTTTGCCAAAACACAGAGAAAGACGGACAGTACAACGGGAAAGAAAGGAAAAAAATCTAATTAACGCGAGGAAAAAAAGAGGAGGAAAATAGAACAGAAGGTCCTCTCAGCCAAGTCAGACTAATCACAGCAGTGTGGAGACAGTTCAGCAGTCACACACTCATTCTACAGTGTGTGAATCTTCTTTATCTCTTTGCCTCACTTAAACTTTAAATTGAAATACCATGATTACTGTTTCTCTTTTCTACACGTAAACTTGTCATGTCTTATTTATTAAGATTATTGATAAGTTGTATGACATGTAGTTAAATTACCGTGCACTCTAACCTTTAATTGTAAATTCCTGGGTCACATTTGATCCTGTATTGACTCCATTACCGCTGCAGCTGCAAAATCCTGAATGCTGATGTTGTACACTTGATGTTACTAAACACTTACTTTTTTTAATCTTCTAAAAAGTTTGTGTCTCTCTAGTCTTTATACAAAGTTATCATTATGAGATTAATCATTAGCAGCACTGTTGTCTCTATGAAAACTGTCAGGTTTGGCCTTGTAAGCATCCTTTTATTTTCTAATTAGATATATTTCGTCTGTTCCCAAATTAGATTAACTGTTCTCTGGATTATTTGGACTCATACTGTCAATTATGTGAAATTTTTACATCAAATTATTAATTAATGGCTTGAAATTAAAACCTTGAAAATCTCATCCAGATTTTTGTCAGCATCTAATTATGGAAACATTTAGAGATGGCTCTTATTGTCTGTGTAGCTGTTGGGTGATACCAAACTCAGTAAGAAAATCTGATTAACTCAGATGCCTAAAACCTTGAACCCTACAAAGTAGTCACGTCTACTTGGTCCCTCTCTGTTTTACAGAAAACACACCTCTAATTATCTGACTCCATTTTAACCTAACTTGTGTAAGATTCATTTAATTAAATTTGGTATTCAATTGGTTTTATGATTAATATTTACAAGATTTTGAGTCAGGCTGCAAAAATCTCAATTTTATTGTTTTTGAGTGTCTGGGCGCAGGGGATTATTTATAATTTGGCAATGATTACACACACACTTTATTTTAGACTAAGGCTGAATTCCTTGTTGCTCAGAGGTCGGATTAACATTCACCACCTCGCTTGTCCTGTGAGCAGCTCAGCAGCCAGACTGATCATGCATTTTGCATCGCTATCGAACACGTCAGACAATCGTCAGATGTGTTAGATAGCGAAAGGGAGGCCCCTCACTGATCTGTTCAACTGCTCAGATAATTAACACAGTTTCAATTTCCCAGGTAGTGTGAGTGTTATCTCGGCCTATGCCGTCGTAAGTAATCATTTAGAATATGCATCTAATAAACCCGACTCTTACTCTCGCGAGCCGCTCCTGTAGATGATTTGCTCGCGTGTTCTCGCCTGTTTCCTTGGCAAAGAATCTCTCCGCTCCGGTACTCCAAGTCTTGTCTCTGCCATCCAAATGGAAATTAACCACATTCAACTACACCTGGCAGGTGACGATCCGATTGCTTCAATTTCTGTTCGACCCAAAACATACCTATGATTAATTAGCGGCCTAAACACCACACCTTTGCTGAGATTATGCACCTTTTAAATAGCAAAATGGACTTGGACACGCCCCAAAGCACCTGTGGTGCTGCAGACCAGCTGCCATAGATTGTGTAAATAGGCCCTCTAATGTGCCTGATGTGTGTCGTCATCTTAGTTACATTTTTAATTGTTTTCATTGACACCATATGCTGCGCACATTTCATTATGTAAGAAAACAAATGAGTACTGTTACACAATAAATAAAAAATAAAATAAAATAAAGCATTTCTCTTCATGCTCCAATTTGATTGAGATGAAAATTGAACTAAAAGCTGTTCTATAAAGATCATTTATGGCTCCTTTTTTATTCTGTTTTATTTTATCCTATTTTATTATAACATCTGTTGATCTTTTCATTAAACTCACCGTCACTTATTTACTGCCTTCATACCGGAAGAATTTTTATTCCCACTCATCTTTTCCTCTGTCTCTCTTTCTCATCTATTTTTCCTCACAGGCGGCTTGCATCCCATTTATTCTGAGTAACGGCTGGGAGCTTCCATTCTCAGAAGTCATTGACTGGAGGAAAGCCGCCATGATTGGAGATGAGAGGCTGCTGTTACAGGTACATTAAATGATGGAAGAATGGAAAGATCTGGAGGAACCGCTGAAGGGATCGCAAATACCAAAGGATTTAGCATCAGTGAATAAACAACTGTGCTTGTGACACATAAGATTACAGGCACAGGTACCATCTGGTTACCTGAATGAAGAGGGCAAGCCGTCTTCACACTGTATCACATCAAGCAATAGATAAAATGTTCACTTTCAGCAGCGACTAATTTGATCTCGGGATGCTGAAATGGCAACATCCTCCCTGTTCTAATCCTCTTCTCTGACTGCTGCGGGCAATCTGAAGATCTGTTAACCATATACATGAACCATATAGATTGGAGATTAAGATTAAACGTCTAAAGGAGCAGGCAGGAGGTTGAAACAGCAGGCTGTCATCATAACACAGTCACAACAAAACCCTCAGATGGAGTCGTCCTGTTCAATCATAGAAGTACAAGTGGCTCCTTTTTCCCAGTCACTGTTGTTGATAAGATAGGAGGTAATGGAGCAGTGGATGAGTCACGTTGTACATCAGTTCATAGGTACGTTTACGTTGACATACGTTTGACTGAAAGTGCGTATTGATCCTGATCGAGCAGATTTAGATATGTGCTCGGTCACATTTATGGCACTGCTGTAACATCTATAATAACGCTACAAACATGCACCAGTGTGCATAAAATGAGGATTAGCAGCACCATCATCCGGAGGATGCATAATTGTTCTAATTTAGACGCCGAGTACGAAAGCCCTCGAGTTTCCGCATGAGCAAAAGGAAAAAGTACATTCAAGCCTGTAATTTACAAATCCCACATTGTGCTGCATTTGATTATAGGATCTCGTTGTGGCAAAATTAAACAATTGTTCAGCTTTTATGCTATGTGTTAGAGCCATGAAACTCTACAGCAGAACAAACGTTGACTTAGGAATGAACCGAGGAGTCTTTGTGGAGTGACAGGGCTAAGTGCGACCCATCAACATATAAACAATGTGCAAATGCTCCGCTGAGAAAAACAGAAAAATCACAATATCTCTGATCTGAGTTTCAGTAAACTTTTATTTTTAGACAACAGCTGTAGATTTCACCTCTGGCAGGAAGTATTTTTGTCTTGTTCTAAGGAGGGGTATTCTACACTTGGATCACTTTCAGCTCTCTTTAATTATAACACAGACCGAGTCATATTTACATTGTTTAATTACTGTCTGTATTACTCTGCCACCTGCGTGACCTACACAGCACCTGGACAGCAGACTGTGTGTGTGTGTGCATGTCTATCTTTCATTAAGGTGGCCCTAATCAGCCTTCTGTCAGCGCCAAGTAATACTGATAATTTAATCCTCTTTGTAAATAGCAGACACCATTATTATACATGTTACAATCTTGGCTGTTAGATAAAATATAGCAGCCATTTTATCATCGAGCATTACTGAGACCCACAGTGACGAGAAAATGCTGTTAGAGGATTTGTTTTTGCCTCCCAGTCACAAAGCCATCACTTTAAAAGCATGTTAATTATTGGCTAGTTTGTATAATACGGCTAATGTATTTTCAGGCTCATAGAGTTTGAACATGAAAACATAATGCAATGTTTTCAGTTATTTGTTTGGTGTCGAAAAATTGTGAATATAGAAAGTGGTTGTAGAGAACAACAGCACCAACAAATAATTCCAGGGCTTTTAGGATTATGTTTGACATTTGTTAGTACACTGATGCCTGAAAAGAATGACAGGCACAAATCCACGGCTGTGAACATATTTTTCACCGCACGGCGTAATGACCAGTCTAGCTTTCATACTACAGGCCAGAAACAAGGATGATGAACATTTTTCCCAACCTTTTCCAATTTTCTTCTCCAGTTGACAGTTTTCATTTAATTGTAGGGAATTTCCTGGTGTAGAATAGAATATAGGAAACCCATTAGGGGACACTGGCCCTGAAAAGATCCTGACAGTAAATGTCCTAATCGAGCACTTTTTCTTGTTCTGAAAAACATTTTGTTGTTTCAAAGATGATGACATGACATTGTGATGCAAAATGTAACACTGATATATAATTTTAGAAGGATAAAAAGCATATGAAAACCTTCTGTCTCCACCACTTTAAAAGAACAATCATTTAGATGCAGCTAAGCTAATTAGCCAATTATATATATTTTTTAATAGTTATAGTTAGCGCTTACAGAAAATATAGAGAAAATCTTTTCATTCTGCATCCCAGATGTGTGTCCTTGGGTTTGAGTAGATTCTATTTTTTATTCTTAAGCCAGCATCAGTTTGATTGATGTTACTGCCCTTTGCTGCATGTCATACCCTCTCTCTCTCTCTCTCTCTCTCTTTCTCACTCTCACTCTCTCTCTCTACGCTGTCCTTCCTGTCTGTCTCATAATAAGGCAGAAATGTGAAAAAACATCATTAAAAATGTATGTGTTACTCTAAATACGCATTGGGTTGCAAGTGGCAGGTTTCATGTAATGTGAACATTAACGGTGGAATAAATGATAGAATCACACCTTCACATAGAAACTTACCAATCAACATCACAACCAGTCGAAGTCTAACACCTACTGGGAGAGCTGAATCTCATTACTGAGCACCCCAATATCAGAGTGTTTAATATGTGGAGTTAGTATTCCTACAGAGAAAACAGAGACATACGCAACACAGAGGCACTAAGGCACACACACACACACACACAGCACACATCTCCTGCTGAGGAGAATAAACCTATTAGACACAATCGAGGGGAAGAGAATTGAGCTGATTTGATTGCTGTTGTTTATATTCCACATCAGAGAGCTAAACAATTAAAGCTTCGGGTTTTGTCAACAGATCCCATCGATATCAGCACAACCACCAGCAGTGGCACAATCACAAACTTTATGTCTTGAAATTCAGAGTGTTCAGCATTGTTTAAAATCCAGCTCACTCTCGCTCAGTGTCATTTATGTTCTCTCGCTCTTCTTCCTCTCGTCTTCCATAAGGTTCCTTCCATTACTCGTTCTGTGGGCCGTGACAGGATCTTGGCTCTCCGTCAGCAGACTCAGTTCCTCTGGGATGCCTACTTCTCATCTGTAGCCAAAATCGTCTTAACTACACTGGAGGTAAGTTAGCAAACCAGACAAACTTTGATTAGTTTTGGATGCAGTTTTGCTTTGTATTTAATCAACCACAATGCTGTCTTTGTTCTAGAGTTTAAATACCCATGGACAACACATAAATCCTCTATTTAAAGAATTCTTTATCCAATTCTCTATTCTAATAATTTTCCACTTTATTGCAAGGTAACCTGATAATACCGCCTTAAGGAAAAAAATCATAATTTTGACATTTTACCTTACATGTCTGATTGATGAGACTTCTATGAGTCAGGATTTGTTTTTATGATCCCTGGTATATAATATAAGTAACAAGAACAATGTTTACTTGATCTTATTTACAGTAATAGTATTTATTTTGCCATTCACTTTAATATGACACATGAGAATAGACAGGCAGGAAATTGGAAGAGCGAAGAGGGTGGGTGATGTGATGTGATACTTATAGATATGTGTGTGTGTGTGTGTGTGTCAAAGATTGGAAGTACATTCCTATGGAAGCCTAGAGGTTAAATTGTGTTTTCAGCTATGATTAGGCCCTACATACTCATGTACCCTGCCTCTGAATCCTCCTTTAGAACGTATAGAGCATATGGCTGACTAAGCAGTCATGCATCCATGTTGTATCGGCTGGATTCTTTGCGGGGTTTTCTTATAAGTTGTAGCAGATATATGGCTCTCTACCAGGATCAAGATCTCTCCCGACCACTATTGTATCCATTTTGCTATTTCTTCAACATTGTTACGAAGCGAGTAATGCATGCCACATCAAAAATGAAACGTTTCTTCTGGATTCCTATAGAACTCTTTACAGTTTATCTCAACAACATTCTGTCAGCTTCCTCAGGTTATGGAACTCATAAGTGGTGAAAAATGCAGTTGATTCAGGATAAAATGTTATCGGTAAACAGTGAACATACCAATTGGAATAGTGATGAATTCAAAGCCCAATGATCCAGGAGCAAATACTGAACGAAACACAACAAAACTCAAGTTTACACCAACCTCAGTGAGCACACACCCAGCCAGGGGAGGAATCAAAGGGAGAAAAGATATAAAACTCATTTCACCTATGGCTCCTTCACAAAGAACAGCAAAATGAGCTTGAACTGCTTCCTGTTTACAAGACGTGTTTGTACTCTGGAAATTCAGCTTTTCATGGAGTACACTGAGGCCTTAACTACTACATCAAATGACGTCCAGTAATCTGAATTTACAGTTGCAGATTAAGCGTATTGTCCATGAATCCCCCCAATAACTGCTGCTCCGCTGAGTTACTCTATAGCTCAGCAAAACACTGTTACATAAAACTAACGTCATCGGAAAAGTCTTGTTAAATATAAAAACAACTGCTGTTGACTTCTGAGTTCAACTTGAGTCAATGCAAAAGTGGACTATGATACTTGGAAGCCCCCAGGCTAGAGTGCCTAAGAGTGTGTGCCTGTGTGGGTGTAGTGTATATACAGTACTGCCCTCAGGATTAGACAGGTGGAGGCCGCTTCATTAGGAGAGGAGAGGGAGGATGAACATGTCTTACGGCTGTACAAGAGCCTACCTCATTTTATACTTCTTTATTTTTAGTTCATGTCCTGACTGCTCTGACTCAGAGATTATCTTCTCTCTGGAGCATCTCTGCTGCAGATTATACTGTAAGATTATACAGCACTGTCATCACCATCAGCAGAATGAATGTTAGAGGTTTTGTGGCAATTTTTTGTTAGTTGTAGCATTCTGGAGGTATTTGGCTCCCACCCCCCTACAAAAACCAGACCATAACAATTTCATTTGAAGGCATGTGACCAAAGGGGCATATTTAAGATAGGATTCTACTGTGTTTAATCTAACTGGCAATATGTCTATTGATCCATTTTAGCAGCCCGTGGGACATCGAGGGTATAAACATGACAGGAAATAGATCTCAGCTTTGGTACACAAAAAGAAAACTAATGGGGGAACTACAAGATCAAAAAGGAATAAAAAGTGACCACTTACAGTTTCAGCTATTTACAAAATTACACACCATAAAAATACTGTTTTTCTTCACTGTAATTAAATAAGAGAAACATTATGGATTTCAATGATTGTAACATTTTAACTTAATGCCACATTTGTACATTTCTTTTAAGGTATCACCCATGTTGCGCTAACATTTATATGTGATGTTATAAAGCTTTATATCCGTACAATATAATAGCCATAAATTAGCCTCAAGTCTCATTGAATAGTTGATTAAACAGGCAAAACCAAACAAAAATGACTTCACAATTGTCATCCTCAGCAATAATTTGAGTGTAAATATCATGATCACACAGTTTCATAGCATACAGAGCTCATTACTTCCAACATAGTTTGCATGAAGCCAACTACCTACTGTTTAAATGACACAGGGCCATCCAGGCTTTTATTCATAGTCATAGACAGTTCATATTATAGCATTTTAACAAATTGCATCATTGCCCCCCCTTAAAATCACAGCGCATATAAACAGGACCTTATGACTCCACCAAATGTCCATTGCTAGCAGGGTATGAAATGAGACAGAAGCCCAATGACAGCTGTATGCTGCTGGCCAGATGTGCTAAAGACAGAGAGCCAGCATGCCATCAAGCTAAACGGGTGAAATGA
>OMNV01000990.1:15604-37574 GCA_900303265.1 Brotula barbata | reverse complement strand
ATAGTGGCCCACATTTTTAGACTCTGACAGTTGGTACCAGGAGGTAGGTGTGTGCGTGCATGCGTGCGTGCGTGTGTGTGTGTGTGTGTGTGTGTGTGTGAACAGGCTGGTTGTAAGTGCCAAGTGACTTTTCCACAGATCAGTAAACAACCCTGGAGCAAAAAAATAAAAAATAAAAAAGGAAGAGAAGAGAAGTATGTTTTGGTTTTGTGTTGGACTGGAATTTTTTTAATCTTTTTTTCAAGATTGAACACATTTACACACATATATATATATATATATAAAAGATGGCATTAGATTAATTTAGACAATAAAATATTTTCCAGATGGATTCAAATTTGACCTTAAATTGCATTTATGAACTGACTCTTACTCACGGTCAGCAGCTTGAATTAAAAAAAAAAAAAAATGTTAAATTTGCGCATACTTGTAGCAGACAATCATATTTGTGGCCACTCACATACATATTAACACGTTTGTCAATATGCTCGTTTCATGCCAATTTGACAAAACACATTTTACGGTGTAAAAACTAAATATCCCACTGAATAAATGCATCACATTTTGTGAAGTGCTGCCAAGTTAATTACTCTGGGATATTTTAATTTACTGAAAAGTGGAAGGAGAAGACATGAAAACAGGGAGGAAGAAAGAGCGATGATTGTGAGCCTTCCTCATTAGAAAGAAATCCTATACTCAGAGCCACAAAAGCTCTCGTTCATCCAGCAGCCAGTGAGCCATGGCAACTCAATAATCATCCCCCGCCACGGAATCATTCAGCCTCCATCTCTCAAAAAATACAGTGACAACATATGCTGTGCGGCGGTGTAAAATTGTACTTTTTGAAGGTTTTTATTGTCTCTTTCCAATCAACAGTGACACTTAATGTGTAATTACCGCGCCAACAGCTCTCCACTCCCCCACTCTAATGTGCATTTTCAGAAACAGCAGCAGGTTCATGCTGTGCTGTTGGAACAACATGTCTGTCCTCAGGACATCACATGCTTTGGACATCCATGACTGATGATTATTCAAAGGATTGTCTGATGTCTGCCCAGTGACACATCGTGATTACACAGACACCTGGCCAGCTCCTCAGACAAATCCTCAGATAAGGATTTGTACAGACAAAAGCAAAGTCAGTCGCACTAAAAAGTGAGTCCCCGTGTACTGCACAACACCTGATGTGCCCGACAACCGAGATCATCCTCGGATATTCTACTATTATTTGAATAATAAACAACCCTCTTCCCTAACGGCTTCATCACTAATAAGTATATAGACTCTAAATGTCAGCACAGCATGAGAAAAACATTCTATATTGAATATATATAATATTTTCATAACCTTTAAGTGAGTTACTGGAATTTATGAGAAATGTTGCTGTAATTTCCATTAACGGCCTGGAGCTGCCAAGGATTTTTCCCATACTTAGCCAATGATTTAAGCCTTTGCTTACTCTATTAGAGATTCTGCGTTTTTTTTTCTTGCAAAAAGGCATCAAACTCATCACGTACATGTACAAGCAATGATAAGCTTTAATTAAACATTATTGCTTTTATGAATACACAGGAAAGGTAACAAACACTAAATACAATGAAGAGACCAATAAAAGCCACTATATGTCTTTGAGGTAATTCTTAGTTTTATTTTGATTGAATTTGTATTCATATATTTAATCTGCATTGCAAAACATCCATTAGTAGACCGGAATACAAATTAATTTGGGCTGTGGAAAATAAACATGATTCCTAATTGTATTAAGTGAATTTAGAAGAAAAAAATGATACAAAATAACATATTATTTCAACACACATCTGGTTCATTGTGGTCTTACTTACACCGTCCCTCTGCATTTTCATCCAGATCATCCAGGACCGTGTGGACTCCCATGTGTCCAGAAACCTGTTGTTGTGGAATTATCTACCTGGTGGTCTCTATGCACTCCCCCAGTTCTCAACTGACGCTGCCCTCTTCCCATTTTATTACTCCATACTAGGTAAGTACTGATCTGATCTAAGTAAGTAAGACATTGGGCAGACGGTCCCATAAAAATCAAGATATGAAGTTTTCCCATTTCTCTTTTAGTTTTACAGATGGAAGGTTTTGATTAACTCATGATCATATTTCAGATGTAAGTAAATCCAAATAAATGTAGTACTGGACACATATTTGTCACAAAATCTTGTGATTTGCTTGTTAAGTGCACTACATAGTGTGTTAGTCAGACCTGTTCTGGTCTGATGAGTGAGGTATCTCTGCAATCTGTGCTGTATTTTGCAGATAAGTGTTAATTTTGCAAACTGGGAACATACAGTAGTTTTAAGAGTTGAGCCAATCTGGATTTGCCCTTTAAGCGATGTTTTATCTTTATGTTATTCAGTGCAGCAGTGCCAACTGCACTTACGATACAGTGACCCCTGTAAGACCTGAGCTTGGTATTTAGCCAGGACCAGTATCAGAGGAGCCATTAACCTTTTGGTGCCAGCTCGAGGTCTACATTAACACGTGACAGTTGATGGAGGACTTTAGTTCCCAGCCGCAATAGTTGGCGCCTGAACCACGGTGAAATCCTTAGTGGTCACACAACGGCGCAGAAGGTCGAAGACAGGCAATGGACATAAGGAGAGTGTACAATTTACATAAATTGCACATTAAAAATAATTAATTCCAATGATGTATAATTTATTCCCTCATTTTGTTTGCACTTATAACCGTGAAAGCAGTTTGTGCAATTTGTTGTGCAATTGGAGGCTTGGTGGTTAACACTTGCCTAACAGCAAGAAGGTGGTGGGTTTGAGTCCCGAGGTTGACCACCACACCTTTCTGTGTGGAGTTTGTATGTTCTCCCCTTGTCCATAGCTGACTGTAGGCGTGAGCGGGAGTGTGATTGTGTGGTAGAGTTTTCTGTCTCTATGTGTCAGCCCTATGATAGATAGCGACCTGTCCAGGATGTACCTTGCCTTCTGCCCGGTGACCGCCGGGATAGGCTCCAGCCCCACCACGACCCTTACATGGATAAGCAGTATAGATAATGGATGGATGTATGAACAAATCGAAGGAATGATTTATGTAGGCTATCTCCACACAAATTAAACCAAACGAGGGTACAAATTGGAAATTGTCTGAACTAATTAACTATTTTGTGTCTACAAATGATAAATTGTAAATTAATGTCCACCCATTAATTTGCTCCTAATGTCCCCTGCCAGGGTCTGTAAAGGCTTCATAGCACAGAGAAGATAAAGACACTGAAGGTAATTAATCAGAGCACCGTAGTGCCTTTACAGCTTAGCTAAGCTAAGCTATTTCACCAAACCAGAGAAGAAGCTTTTCCCACAAAAATTCCTAAAAGTCACGTGTTGGTCCAAGTCATGTATAAGTGTAGACTCCTGGTGCCTTGGACATGTCCGTAGACAGTTAATGAGATGCCTGGAACCATCCAGACTCGGTAGGATAGAGGTAGATATCGCCAAATATTGGTCTCTGTCAGCAATAATCGCCCGTTGTCATGTCTGGGCGAGGAAACGCTGATACTTGGATCGTCAAGAGCTTGTGAAACCTGGACACGTTCATCCAATAATATTTATGTCCCACTGTCCCTCTGTCTTTTTTTCACATGTGGTGACAAATAAAGATGTGTAAAGGGTGTCTCTGTGTGTGTGTATGGGTATGGGTGTATACATATGCATGTCTGAAGACCACAGTGATCTGAGCAGCATTAAACTGTAACTGTGATGTTTGTCTTTCCCTGTGGAGTTGTGGACAGAAGGTGTAGGAGGGAGAGATAGAAGGAAAGATGGCGCACTTTGGTTTGTGTCACTGCAGTAAATCACCATTTTAGCTGCTGCCATCACCAATGCTGCTGCTGCTGCAAAAGGAATAACTTATCATCAATGTTGTGTATGTGGCAGTCTCACTACGCCGACTTTCCATAACATTTAATGGCAAAGCAGTTCCAACTTCTCCCTGGTAGTTTGAAAAAGTTGGGCTTTGTGCTTAGACATAGTATTTGTCAGTTTGTCAGTTTGACTGCACTTTACAAGAATCTGCACCATGAGTTGCAGAATGGGGCTAAGATGCAATGAAATATAAATAGACTAAAATAAGTTCATTAAAACGTTGAAAACAAGAAATGTGACACTTCTTGGGTTGGGCTTATTTTTTAAAATTTAGTTTAGAAATGTGGTCTCCATATTGTAGCATGTTGTGGTGGTCTGCATGTCCATGTTTTGCTTGTATGTGTACATAGATTTTGGCATATAATGTGTGTGTGATGTGCAAGGACATGCTAATACAGAGTGTGTGAGGGGTGGGTTGTTTAGAAAAGAGAAAGTGAACCCGTATATTGTATAATATTGTTTCATAAACAGCCATTCTGGCACAGAACAACAGGGCCATACAAACATAATTTATCTGACTTATTAATATGAGACAAACGCCAAGCAAAAACAAACCAAAAGAATGGTCTCAGTCTCGCACTATGGTGCTGAGACGTTCCACCACTGCCTCTCTCCATGGTGCTGAAATAACCCATTTGAATCTTTCTCCATGGTGCTGAAACATTTGAACGCTCTCTGTCTCTCTCTAACATGATTGTCCATCTCATTACCGTGGTTTATTTTTCATTTTTCTCTCTCTCATTCGGTCTTCTTACAAACGCATACATTTCTTTACTGCACTATCTGTCAAACTACTTTCAGACTCTACTATCGTCTCCAGCTAAGACTTTGCCGTAATGTTGTTTTCAGAAAATGAGGGGGGAAATTGTATTATTAATTTGTGGTAACAATTTTTATTTATTCTGATATTAGACTTATGTGTACCTCTAGGGACTTCGTTTTGTACTTTTGCTTCTACATTAATGTGTCTCCTCTTTGCTTGATTACTCTTTGTCTCTACTCATTTCAAGGATCAGTAGGCCGCTGTCCGCCACAATAACCCGTAAGTGACACAGGCAAAAGCAATAGACTGAAGGGTAATAACAGACTGAGACTTACTGTCCTCAGGCAGTCAGAGGGACAGAGGAAGACGTTCGCTCACCACACTCATATCATCGCATTTTTTCCCTCAAATAATGAAAATAACATCATATAGGGTAGCCAAGGATCTTATGTGTTTTTGTTTTTGCCTGTCACAAGTAACGACCCATTTTAATGACCCAGTGGATAACAGAGCCCGAAAACCAAAATAGTTAGAAACGGCCCTGTCTGATCTTATCTGTTTGTGATGTTTAATGCAATCTGCATAATCTGGTTTCCAGTTTTTGCAACATTTCATCTCATCTTTGCATCTCAATTCAGGACCAGGTGTCACAAGATGCACTAATTTACCGTTAACCACAGTGCAGTTTAACGTGTAGAGCACAAACCGCTGCGAATCGCATAAAATGAAATGAGATTAATATTAGGGTATTTATTGGGAAATTTGGTTTTAAGAAAGGAAAAGGCCTCAATATTCAAAACAGCTTTGTCAAAGAAAATACAAAATATTCAGATCTTCACAGATTATAGTATGATTACATTTGTAGGATGAAATGAGGAATGAGGCCGTGTGTAGACTGTTTAAACTGTGGTCCTGTAAGTGACTATCCAAAATAACATGCTGGTTGAATTGCTGGTCCCTGTGTGACATTGGATCTACAGACGCTGAAGTAGACAGTAATTAAATAAGCCGGTGTCTATTAATAAAAATTGAGGTGAAATTGCTCTTTCCGAGATAGTGGCAACAGAAGGACCAACCCTATTTATTTGACCCCCCCAATCACAAGGGCAGACCTCTTGCTTCCATAAATACTGCTATGCCCACCTGAGATGGCTGGTCAGGGGGCCAAATGTCAGAGAGATGGATAGAGCAACACAAAAGAGCACTCTGTCTCCACTTATCCATGAGAATGTGTATTCCCCTCATCCCACAGCCGCCCGGCGATCGCGTGCGACGTTTCTGTGATCCTGGCCTTCTTTGTCCGTGCTGAATGTATCATGTGTCTGCATGAGTGCACACTTCATCACATATACAAAGTCCCTTGTGACTTCACAGAAGGTATGATGACAATTAAAGGTAACTTCTTAGAACAAGGCTGTGAGGACGAACATTTGGAGGAGGATGTCAAATAGAATTATTGTGAAAAGATTTTGGTATTTTCTGATGATTTGCACTGGGGGTTACAATCCCAGTGTTTAACCTAATTGTAGTTTGTGACACTACTGGATAAATGATGTGGACAGAGTGAAGACATTGACTTTTATTATTAATGACACCTGTGTCTCATCCAATACAGCACATGCTGTTGCTGCTATGAATTTTGATGGAGTGTGTCTGCTCTTCTCCAATGCTTTTCTGAGTGTATAACAGTCATTACATGTACCATTTTTGTATCCCAGCTTATATTCCTTGTCTTGCTCAGATCACATTATTATTATTATTATTATTGTTGTTGTTGTTGTTGCTATTATTATTATTATCACATCATCTCCATCCAAGGAAGTCATGTTTTTCGATTGATACTCTTGTCTTGACCATGATATCCTAATCAGTCTTGAAACTTAAAAATTTGGTTGGTCATTCAGAATGTGTGTTAAACTGGTTTAAAAAATACAAACATACATACAATACATCAAAGGGAGAAAGTTTTACGTCAATCTCGGAGATCATGTGTCTGAGGAACATAACAGCTGCCTCGGGGTCCCGCAAGGGAGCTGCCTCAAACCAAACTTAATGTTAGGGTCTGTTTGTCTTGTGGTTTTATGCAGTCTTTCCAACACAAACCAATTTTCTCTTATGGGAGACAATAAAGTCTAAAGACCTTAGAATTAATTACCAGATTTGCTGTGAGGGCTTTGTAGCCAGTGTAAATTGAGGCACTTCCAGGTTGTAGTAACCTAATTTCCTCAGTGATCAAATTAAAATGATTTGTTGAATGGCGTTTATTCAAAATGTGGCTTTAGTATCTTTATTTGTCAGCTGTATACATCATGTTAACCACACTTTCTATCTGCTGTCTTTGTTCTATACTGAGGTAAAGCAAGAGTTGGTTTACTTACTGAACAATTTGAAAAGAAAAAGCCTTTGAAGATAAAATCGTTATGTAGAGGCTGATATACAGCGAGGAGGTAACTTTGTATTTTTACATAAGCAGTCAGATGGGGGGGACTAAGTCTGCAACCCCAGAGCAACTAACCCATTTACCATAAACTGTAGATCTTTCAAGCCTAGTCATTTAAAGTTTGCTTCTATCATTTGTAACACGCAGCAAATAGAAGCTTCTTTATGTAGTGGTCGAGTGTGGAAAACATTAGTCCTTACAGAAACAGATCACCGGCATTCAGAATTAGCTGAAAGAGACACTCCAATCAAACGATTCACTCTTAGATTATGTATGTTCACTCATGCTCAGCCATGTGTAGATATATCCTGTCACAAAGATGGATGAGGGGCGCACTACTGGGAACTCTGTGTCCAGTTAGCCATGATAAGAGGTTTATGGAAAGCTATATCTGCAGAAAACCATCTCAAATTTCAAAGTACAGTTTGTGCAATGTGTGTTTGTCCAGGTAAGAGCCCATCCCAGCAGTTCACAGCAGTGATCCATATGGTTACTCCTCTGCAGTCCCAGATCTCCCCTGTGGTCAAACTCATCATCGCTGTAGCCAAGTCCAAGTTCTGTGCACAGGTGAGACTCATACAAGTAGGTCTACAGGTCGCCACCGTGTGTTGGTGGTGGTGTGAACATGTGAATAGTCAGAAATATATAATAATAATAATTACTGGTGGGGTGAAAAGCAAAGTTTGCATGAACGAAGCGCTGTTATTTAATTAGACTAACATTTTCTTCGTCCTCATCTTCCTTTTTGTCTTCTTCTAAACTATTTGAGAGAATATTCCCCACATCATACACCCAGAGCAAGGCAGCGCAAAGTGTCAGGGTTAGGATAGTATTCCTTAGGACATTAGAAGGCGTGATTTATTAAAACTTAGAGGGGATGTTTGAAATATCAGGTCTCTCACGTTGTCAGGGACCTTGAGTTTAACTTCAGGATTGAGAATTTCTCAGAGCCTTTTAACTTTAATCCAATAGTCTTTTACATTCTCTCCTTGCAAATTTGAATACATTTAGAGGAAATGTCACGTCCAGCATAACATGATGTCATCTTTTCATTACACCGTGTGCAGAACACAGCATTATTAATTTATCCATATATGGATGAACTGTTCATTAAATACATGTTTGGTTCATCACGATTAGCTTCTTGAAGACTTGACTTCGGAATTGTATTCTGCCAATAATCTTCCCACAGTGAACATACACAAGCTTTGAGTAGAGATGTAATAACTTTATATTGCTGTAGCTTCGACAAGATTAAGTGAATTGTGCTTTGTCCATACAGATTGTGGTGTTATGGAACTGCGACAAGCCTTTAGCTCCAAGGAACAAGTGGCCCTCCACCAGTGTGCCTCTCACTGTCATTAAAGGACAGACCAAGGTAAGAGGAATTTACATATTTGCTTGTCAAGTGTCATTGCTAGTGTACAATCGACTTGTGTAAATAGCAAATGCGCTTCTGTCCATCTGTGCACCCATGGGCGTGTTGGTCATGAGGTGAGGTCGTGTGAATATTGGCGCATCGCTATCGCGGGGCAGTAGAATTATGTTTGCGCTTTAAACCAACTCAGCTTGCCCAGTTTAAAGTGAAACAGAAAAAAAGACATTTTAAAGACATTCCCTGGACATTTTCCCATATGAAGGACTTCAGGAGAGTGTGGGGTGGGGGGTGTGGGGGGATGTAAACTGTACTGAATGTTTGCACCTGCTGCAGCGCTGTAGCTCTTATAAACAATAAAACTGGAACATAATTTTATGACTCTCCGTTTCCTCTTGCTCACGTTGTAATATAACTCAAACTCGCGTCGCTTTGGATAAAAGTGATTCATTGATCATATTTAATTACACTTACATGACTGCACTTAATTCTGGGTTGTGTCCTTCATTGTGTCTTTCTGACAACAAAAGCCTGTCAGAGAGTTGAATTAAAATGAAGCCAAACTAGAACGACGAGAATAAGAACAGAGACAAGGGGGTTAACAGCAGAAGACCACTTTAATCCTTTTGACCTTGGATTGGTCAAACTGTCCCTGTGGATCTGAGGCTCATGATGGGGTGGAACACATGATATCCACGAGTCAAACATAGGCAATCAGCAACAAAATCACCTGTGTAAAGAGAGTCAAATAGATTCATTCTACATAATTCTGTATTCTAATGCTGCTCTGTTTTTAGCTGTTAGGTTTAGCTTTAGTCTTTTAAATTTAGCTTAGTGATGGAGCCGGTGCATGTGCTGTTTTCACGGGCGCTGGGCATTAAAATGACAGCTGCGTCGGGGGTTCGATAGCAGTGACATGTGCGCTGACACTTTGCTCCACCTTGCGCCGGGCGTAAGACATGGGGGATTGTGTTGACAATGAAATCATTCTTGTTTGCAGCTTTACTTTACTGAAACACGTGAAGTCCAACTCCCCATCCAGTAGCGATCTTAGTCATCAGTGTTACGTGGTATGTTATGAAGCGGGACATTTATTATGTTGCACTTTTTTAAAATTAAGAATATCAATAAGATACACTCAAGTAGTTATTATTCACTAATGAAAGCTTTTTCTGTATGGGACCATGTCTCTCTCTCTCTCCCTCTCTCTCATCGTAATGTGTTGAGAACTAATTGCCACTGTTTGTTGTCATGTAAATGACTCCCTTTAGAAATACAACAACATTTCCACGGGTGACAATAAAACATTTCTCATAGGCTGTGCTGTGTGTGTGTACACATGTATGTGTGTGCGTGTGTGTTTGTTTTGGAGTGAATGATTGTTCCTCTATCAAACAGTGTCTGTGGTCTAATAATTACTCATCTGGCATATTGTAGTGCAGCCTAGACAGATGCTCTTCAGTGTGTTTCCTTCCAAGTAATCAATGTGTTTGCTTTCACCATAAAAACAAAAAACTACACACCCACACAATTTGTCATTTGTCTCAGTGGAACACTATAGCAGACTAGTTTGGAGTTGGTTGAGGGCCTTGCGTAAGCAGTTAAATGCCACTATTTTTAAAAAAACTCAAACTTCACACACGCTTCCTTCATATATATGGATAGTATGTGGTATCCCAGAATTGGGAATATATTGTGCGTTTCTCTGATAAACCTTTAGTTTAAAAAAAAAAAAGAATAAATTTTTAATAATAATATTACTAAAATTAAACTTTCACAAATTATGCCTGATATATATTTTAGGCAGGATTCATACATAAAATATGACCTAAAAGACTCCCACCTCACCCATTACTGACTGTCTGCAGCTTCTGAATCATACATTCAACTTGAATTAACATGAAATAATTTAGGCAGACATCCAACAACGAGTCTGAAGCATGAAGAGCCGGACAGTTCCAGGACCTAACACGGTCCATGCCTACTGGCTGAAGAAGCCAGCGGCACTCCATGAACGCCTGGCAGCACAAATGAGTCAGCTGTTTACATCAGGGTCTCACCCAGGCTTGCTAACACGGGGGACGAGGAGGTGGAGGATGATTCTGATCATGAAGGGGACACAAGGGTACAACATCTTCAAAGGACCAGCCAATAACCTGCCTCTTCACAACATGGAGGCCAGTCTCTGGCATCATAACGGATAAGTTGAAGAGGCACATGAGTCAATACACGGACAAAGCTCAGAAAGGCATAAGGAACAACGGCAGAGGGTCAATGCACCAACTACTGGTTGATAGAGCAGTCACCCTAGACTCTAAGACCAGACAGGCCAACCTCAGCACTGCCTGAAATTGACTACAAGATAGCCCACGACTCAATGCCCCTCACTTGGGACCCCCACATCCTCAGGAACTCAATGCAGCTGTGGAAAACAGCAGTAGAGGCCAAGGCCAAGCCCATCGCACAAGTGACCATCAAGTGCGACACATAACAAGGTGCTGCATCATCCCTGCTGCTGTTCTGCATAGGCCTTAACCCCACACATCACACACACACACACACATAGGTATAGTTAAACTGACCATGGGATATTCTCCATTGATTTTGATTAACTGTTCAAGTCCTTGTCTGATTTCCAAAAACAATTTCCAAAGAGGTATGATACGATTTTGATGAGACTTGGAGACTTGACAGAGATGAGAATCATTACCACTCGCCCTCCAAGGGGTGAATGGATAAGAAATGTATGTGATCATGTCAATATTTTTTTTTAATCAAATTTAACTTCAAAAGTTTAAACTGTTGGAATGAGGTAAATGAAAAACTTAGCAAATGCCCTCTGACTATGATACCGGATAGGTGCGCTGTTTAACTTCATGTGTTTCAGTAAAAACAGAAAAATATTCCAAACGGGAATTATTTCTATGCCAGCACACTCTTTGCTGAATTCTAATAGACGGACTATCAAAATAGACATCATTTCAATCACCAGCCACACTCTACATAACAACACAGCATGAGAATTCAATTAACGCTGAGAGGGAAGTCATCTACACTCCGTAAGGAAGCATCTCACTACATCAGCCTCTTCATCCTATGGTTTATTAGACTACGTTTATATATATGAGTACACATATACACTCATAATACAGGCATGTCTACTGTTATTTCTATGAAAGGGTAACAAAGAATGAGTTCTGTTTTTAGATAATTTCATCCTGCACAGCTTCAAGCTTTTTTTTTGCCATGTTTCATTGAATTTCTTTTTTATTTACTGAGCAAAAGTTGTTTTTATTTTTGTATCCTTAAGTCTGCAATGAATTGTTGATTTTGTACTTGGCTGAAAACAGAAATGAATATTTTAAATATCTCCAAAAAAAATCTGCACTATTTTAAAACAGTTTATACATAGTTGTGTCATTCTATAGGTTTTATTGTAAACTAATTGTTTTAAATAAAAAACAAAAGGAGACGTGGGGAGACCTGTGATGGAGACAGCAGCAACGATTCCCATCAAATTCAAGCTCCCCTAATAATGGAGTTTTTGTTCGTTTGTTTTTTTAATTAAACCAATATTTTACCAGTGGGGGTCGAGGAATCCTGGTGATCTGGTGAACCAGGTTCCTCATTGCTTGGTCTTGGTGGTACCTGCTGTGCAGTTATGACGCATCCATCAATATAATCAAATGAATGAGCTATGGACTCCCTGCTATCAATGTTAATACGATGGCTTACCTTCATCAATCACATGCCAGCATGCATATCTTACCCCCACACCCTTAATTTTATATTGACAGGTTAATCTTTGACCATTGATCCTAACTCCTTAGGAATGCATTTAAATTATACCTGGGGAACATAAAAGTGAAGAGTGCAAAGGTCAAGTGGATGAAATTGTGAAACCTGATTGGACAGAAGGTCAGGTCAAAAGGCTTATAAAATAATGAATGGACTCGTCTTGACCTTAGCTATCCTGTTATTTCATGTATACGTGGTTTATAGAAATGAAAGTAATTGTGCTGTGCATTTAGACATTATCCACTTAGTACCACAATCAGGACATGACAGACCACCTGGAGTCATTCCTTAATGTAATCCAAATTCAATCAGTTCAGTTTTAGAAGAAATGTAAAATAATGGGTCCAGTTTGTTTCCACAGACAGAATATACTGATCATATGTTCAGTTAATAATGGTATTTTCATATCACGTTGGCTATAAGTCAAGGTCATCAACATTCAGTTAAATAAATCAAGAGGGGCTTCTTAAATGTTATCAGTTCATATTTTCAAATAATCCTTCTGATAATCAGATGGACAAAACCAACGCCTGATCTCCTTGGCGAGGGTCATTACCAATTAAACTATAGATTACAGTTATAATTACATGAAATGAATTGAAATCAATTACTACAAACCTAATGTATTCATGCACTCTCATGTGTGCAAAACATGTAGAGAGTCCTGTCATCAGATATCATTTGGTTTAAACAAAGTCAAGTGAAGAAAGGCATGCACATAATGTTGCTACTAATTATTATATAGTTTGAAAGTAAATGTACTTATTGCCTTAATTAAATTCAGTTATCAAGGTTTTTATGCACATATAATGATTCTGACTTATTCTGGTCTAAGTACTTTTTAACACTTCTCACACAGATAATAACCTATAAAACAATTTTGTAAAAGTTTGTATGGTTATAAGGTTTTTCAAAACTGAAGTTTTAGACATATTGTTAGATGATATCATCAGAGATAGCTGAGTGAACCTTGACTTTAAAAACATAGTTTACAGACATCTTGATATATCAGATACAGAAAGACCAGCTGGATATTTCCAAAGATTCCCCTTGAAGTGGCAGGAGTCAAGGCAAAGGGAGAGAGAGTGAGAGGGCAGGAGAAGAGTGACAAAGATAAGGTTGGAGCCATTCAACTGCCAGCGATCTCAGTGGGAACTAATCTGTGTCCGGGGGCAGAGAGGCATTGATGCCAGCCAAAGGGGAGAAAGGGGCGTTGGTGGGGAGGAGCACTCAGACAGGCATAGAAAGGCACATCATAGTCCTCAACCAATATAGGTGTGTGAATGTCAGCGCTGATAGTGATGTTTACTGGACTGTAGCTGCAGACAGGCAATATTTTGGCTCAGATTTATGTCATTTAAGATGTCTTTTAGATTGAATGGTTCCCCCAATGTTCCATCGTTTTGATTTATATTGTTTCATTGTCACAGTGAACAATCCCTTAGAACAGTATTTAATCAATCGTGGGTTACTGTTATCATCAGTCCCATGATTATCATGATTAAGGTTATCAGTCATTTGTAAAGGCTGTCACACTGTGATGCTGGTTTCCTGAACAAAGCTGGAGCTATACAAACTTTCTGGGCTGATTATTCAATAAAATATCGTTATGCTATACTACAAACATCCTCATGACTAAAATAATTACTTGCTGATTATACGACATCCATCCAAACAAAATACATCTTGTAGCAACCAGCGATTTAATACAGTTTTATATGTGTATCTAAAATGATTAAAGAAGTTTAAGGGCATTTGTGTTCATATTCCTTTGATGTTATGCTTAATTTCTTTAAAAAATTTGCAGTCAGCATCGAGCGGCTCATTAAGCTGAGGTGGAAAAAGACATTAGCCTTGCAGATATGTTTAGTCTTATTTTGAAAAATAAGCCTCTTAACATCACCCTGAGGGTGTAAACTTCACTGCAGTGACAGCAGCTGCATTAACAAGGTTAATTTCAATTATATAAAATTGTTGAAAGCACAATCAGTGTATATATTTGTGTAACCGATACTATAAGCGAAATGAATGGAAAGATTAGAGCGTTACCTAATATTAATCATGCTGGCTGGTCTGTCCCATCCAGACTGTATACTGATCCCCAACGTGGGAGGATTCATTCATTTATTTATTTATTTTTAGATTTGGTGCATTACCTTTCGTAGCAACTAATGAAAATATCAAAAAATGTCTTTCCATTGTATTTTTTTGGTCTCCTCTTGCTGTAATATAAATACCTCTCATAATAACAACAAAATAAAAAAAGAAATATAAATAATAAAAGGAATAGCAAGAGAAGTGCAACATTTTATTAAAAAAAATTTACATTTTGATTTCATTTTTCATTCTCTTAGTTTTAATTAGTTTTAATTTCTGTTCCAAAATGCATTTTTGGTTCCAGGCTAGACCATGGAGAATGAGAGCACTAAATCAATGAAAACAATGCAATGACCCATAAAAGGGTTGGAACGCATAAACATTGTTTTCCTGTCAATAGTGCATATGGAATATATAACTATACTGACAGATTATGGAACTAATTCAGGCAATGTGTCCTTGACTGATGTGTGTCACGCCAACCAGCTCAAGTTGAGCAAATGTTAGCAAAAAACAATAATCTTGTTTCTGAAGATAATATAAAAGTGGATTTATATCTAATTTTCCCTTTTCTTTTATGTGACAAGAATACTTTTTACTTTTAATGTAAACATTTTCCATTTTAGCTAAAGGTTTTATTTATTTCAGTATTTTCCAAAATGTGTCAGGTCCTTGAGAACAATTGAAAATTGTAAAAAAAAAATAAAAAAATCCATGACTTTTTCAAGATTTTCTCAGGAACATAGAAACCCTTCCTCACATCTTTCCGTTCAGTTTTCAATTCCCATCGTAAAACATGACTAAAGAGCTGATAGACCCCTGAAATTGTATCATTTTTCCAGTAAGAAAGTAAATAGTAAATCTTTATGCTGGATTCTTCACCTATTTGCATGTTTTGGTGGAGCTGTTTGGTTTCTAACCTGAGCTGAACTCAATTTTATTCATCTGGGTTCTTCGTCTTTTTCTCTCCCCAACAAACAGTTAAATTATTCACACTTTAATTACAAGTCAATAACATCATCAGAAGCCGTCTTTAGCCTAATGGATCAAGCCCCACTGCATTGTCTGTTTGGCGAGCCAATGAATTGAAAAAGCCCTCCAAAAACCAATTAAGTCACCCAGTTGATCAATAAGTACTCGGCAGGGGGTCAAACCAACACATTTTTCTCAGGACTTTTATTTCTAAAATTTAAATATACAATGTGTTGCTACTGTGTCCTTTTTGTTGATTAATCCAATTTACATTTTATCATATAGCGCCATATAAATCAAGCATGGAAACCGGAAAATTCCTCAGACTGACAGACCGTCACATTATCAATACGTAACCGCAGTTACTATAGATGAGGTGCACTGTCTCTGCCACAGGGGGTGTTTCCTGTCAATAATTCCTGGTTTGATGTATGAGCTGGCCAATGGGCTGAAAGTACCATTCAATGCTTCTCACTAAGGAAACACTACAATAACACAGAGGTCTGAGTTGCAGTAAAAGTACACAAAACGCACAAAAAAGCCCTTTGTGCCTCATTTAAGATGCAAGCTGTATCTAGCAACCTGCCTGTTATTTATCAAAGAGTTTTAGTGCAATTCTCCTGTCATCTGATCTACAACTTCCTGCTACCTCTCTACACTATGCACATGCATGAGTGTGTTTGATAGAGAGTTTAAACAGGTCATTCTTGTGCTGCCTTTACAAAAGGGGTGCAAATTTATGCAGGTATGATAACATACCTTGGTAAGGATGAACACATATAATCAGGCTGTGTTATTCCCCATGATTTGCTCTCCTACTAAAGCCTAAAGACAGGTTAAATGAAATGAAACTTCTATATCACCACATAAGAGTGAATAACGTCGTCTTTCTCTTTCAACCAGAACAGGTGGATCACATTTTTTTATATCTGTGCAAATGGAAGCTGGACATTGTGTGACTTTAGGGACTTGTGGGGTTGTGATGATTGAGAGGAATAGATATATTTTAATGAATCACTGTATTACAAAGAGAGGAGTTAGCCTTGAAGCAGGGCATGCACTGTGCTGGATGTACAAAACTCACAAAATGCTGCCATTCACACTAAAAATAAAGATGAATCTCAACACGTCGACATGCATGTGATCCTACCATACACCTTTGATATTGCCATTACCAAGCATTACACATAACATGAGCACACAAAGACAGTAATAGATGGCAGAATGAAGGCTAGAGGAGGCCAAGATTGCACCAGATTCTCTCAGTGGGATTTAGAGGCCTTTCGGACTGAAATTAATTCAACATAAAACATCCAAACAGTGTTTAAGTCCACTCGTAACTAAGAGCTTCAAGAGTCAATTTTATGGCTTGTTAGAATGTTTATATAACTTTTCTTTTCCAATGACACAAAATTCATATTACTTTTAAAGGCTTTATGATGTACTATGATGTAATATTTTTCTCTCTCTCTCTCTCTCTCTCTCGCTCCCTCCATCTCCCAGACAATGAGCAGTCGTTTTTTCCCTCATGAGATAATCCTCACTGATGCTATTCTCAGTCTGGATGAGGACTCGGTTCTCTCAACCAATGAGGTGAGTCACAGATGTTTTATCACTCGCTGACCTAGACAGATTGATTGTGGCAATTTTCTCAGTTTTTTGGTGGACTGAGATGCTGATGCTCTTTCAACAAAATAAAGTGAGATGCGGCAGTCCCAAGATACACACGTGCACTAAAACACAATCATACGACATCAAGGCTGGCCAGAACCGGAATTACTCAATAAATCACAGAAGAAGAATAAATACAGAAACTGATCAACCATGTGACCATGGGCTGCACATTAATAAGGAGGTTAATAACTTGGGCTATAAGTTACACTGCCAACAAGTGGCCTTGAGGTGAAACTGTGAAAAGCACATATCTGAATTTGATATTTTGTTATAACTTTTATGACTTTTTATAAGCCACACATAAACTAAACTGTTGCATGTGAAGGTTGTTTCAGATCTAAACCTTGTAAACACGTATGGGCCTAATGCATTGCATTTGCATTGACTAATGCAAAATAAAAATAAAAACAGGCATCTGAAAAGTGAATGTAAACTTAAACTTTGATCATAATCGTGTGGTTTCTTCAAAAGTTGTTTCCACGTTCCTGTGCTGTCTTTGTTGATTATTCAGATCTGGGACATCACATCCATTTATGAATGTAACTTCATGTAACATAGTGAAAATCACTCTGTCATCTTTTAAAGTCTATGTGTGGTTTATGTGGTTGTCTTAGCTAGTTTAGTGTAATCAGACCATCAGGCCAATGGGCGGGGCCATATATGCATATCCTTAAAATCTTTATAATGGAAGAAGAGTAGACATACTTTTAAAAATTATTGCAATATATTTTTTCTAGAAGAAACCATAGTGGACTTCAGCGCAGCGAGTAGTTTCTACCTCATAATTCATCTGGAGGGGATCTTTAAATAAACAAAATGTGAAAAAGTCAACGGCTTGCAACAACTTTGCTTGAGTTTTATCTGTAGACTGCCTCAGGCCACGGAGTCCAGTCTGCATGGGTTTATCTCCATCAGTCTTCACACATCGATCCTCGCTGTTCGTCCACGCATATCCATAAATACCCACACTGTTCATTATAGATACATTTGTCTAAATCCAAAAGTCTTACTGTTCTAATTCCAGTAGTTTTAAATCAGGAAATCATCCTTTGGGATACAAGTATGTAAAGATATCAGAGTATCAAAGATTCAGTTCCTGTTGGCTTAAGAGGTGAAAAGAAATGTTTCCTCACAACTGCATATAGAGTCTAAATCATGCTGGTGACTTAGGTTCCAATGTTAGTTTTATTTATTTTTTTAAGTACAGAAAAATCCAACACAAATTTCTGAAATCACTCTAGAAATAATGTGCCCATTAGTTATAAATATAATCATCATCATCATCACACATACATAGCCTCTCTCAGACCCCTGTCATTATGTCAATGCACTTCATTTAAGCATTGATGCATCAAAAATCTGAGGAAGTGCTAATTCTTTATTAACATCAGGGAAAGTACAGTAAGAATTTAAAGACTTTTTGTAGAGGACACAGTAACAACTAGTTCAAGGGAAACTGGATCTAGGCTCCTAATTAGTCATAGCCGTGTTTTGGGCCGAACATAATGTGAACCTGCCCTTCCCATTAACTGCCAAGTGCGCCTGGACGTGGCTCGTTGCTATTTAAACCTCTTCCAATGCAGGTATTTTGCATCTATTGACGCCTGTCAACAAAGGGTGTCCCCTCCACCAGCTGTGTGACACACATTTCCTTATAAGGAGATCACTCCTGCAGCTGGCGTGTCTTCCTCAGAGATGACGTAGTCGAGCATTTTCTGTCAGATAATAAAACTTGACACAAGAACACAAGAAACAACGATGGAATGCAAGAATGTGAGATTTAACACCAGACACAGTGTGTGATCAGAGTTGGATGAGATGAGAGAAGTGAGTCCGACAAGAGACCAGGGCAGCAAAAATGTTGGAGAAACCAAAAAGAAACAGCAAAGACAAGGGCTTGGTGGCCCAGACGTGGTGAAAAGAGTGACATGGATTTGTAAAAAAACTTTAACAGGATCGCTGTGTAAGCTTTGACATCTGTTTATGTGAATGCGATGTGAAAACACAGAGCAACTTTTGGATTGAAGTAAAAGAGACAATGGTAATATACCTCTGGTGTGTAGCACTGACACTTGTTTAAGAACAAATCAGAGCTGTCGAATCATTTAAAGTGTTGTCAGGAGAGATAATGATGTTTTTGTCCCTTTTCTAACTAATTTGAAATGTTTCTGCTGCCAAATTCCGACATTGAATGAAACTGCTGTAATATCAAAACAAAAGACATTCAAATCACCAAAATATTCTACTTCTTAGTTGAAAATGCAGAATACATAACCTTACCACTAACGCTCATCTTCAAAATGTATTACCTTTTGGAATATTTAGGTAAGAGATTTTTCTTACTGAAACAGCACAGATACAATGATTTATTATTAGACCTTAATACCTTCACAATATGTCGAGACATATAGTTGAACAAAAAAAAAATGTGCCAAATGCATGAATGTAAATGCAAATTAAACACATGTATCAAATATAATATAATTTGCAGGCATAAATATATTATCCTGCATTGTGCCAGGAAATATGTTATGTGTATAAAAGTTAAAATGACTAATTAGGTCCACATCACATTAAAATTCCACTGATGCATGGTCTACTTTCTGTCTCTATTTCCTCTATTTTTTTTATTTAACCATGAAGGTCTGTTTAGGTTGTTTTTCCAGTTTTCATGCCAGTCCTGGCCAAAACAGCAGCACAGTCATCAGATCGTCTGTCATTGTCTGACAACTGTATCTAAACAGTATTTGTTGTTCCCACAAAAACAAACCGACAATCAAAAATCAGTGCTCAGGCTCTGTAAAGTTGTTTTCAAACCTACAATCAGACCTGGGGAAAAATTACCCTTGTTACAGCTCTGTTTGGGCAAGTCTGAACACAACAATTGTAGCATTTCCAAACGATAGCAGAGTGAAGTTAAAAGTTATAAGTTGATATTTTTTGGTTCAAATGATTTTTTTGATTTTTTTTTCGGTGTGAAATCAATCCGAATCAATATACACAGGGTAAAGTTCAGTCACTGACTTTTTGCCAGTGGATCTCTAGGTTTGAAAACCAACCTGTATTTCTTCCTTTAATATTCTCAGTAAAACTTTTTTTTTAATTTTGTAATTTTTTTGCATCTAATTTCATACAACTCCATTGGATATTGGAATGAAATTCAAGCTAAATATTCATTTATAGTATAGTCAGGTACATGATCAATCAATAAAAAACAAGCATTAAGTTTTATAGAAAAATTTAGCTCTTTGCATTAAGCACAGCAAAACACAGACGATCAAACTTCTATGGACCCTCATCTTTCTGCCACTTTTGTAACTTCATTTTGATCAGTTTGACAAAAAAGCCCATACGTAAAGGGTGAAAATGCCAAAAAATGTATTCTTAAATGAGTGTTTCCTTTCCTAGTATATAATAAGATTTCTGCAAGTTGCTTCTGTTTTTACTCATATTTTATTTGTTTTTCAGCCTTTTATTTATATTTTTGTATGTATTTTTTTTTTTGTTCTTCATTCATCTTTCTTTCTATTTATTTATTTATTTCCCCTGTGCTCCTCTTCCTGGTTGATGAGGCTAAATGAGCAGGTCGTAGTTAGCCCAAAAGCCTTTCACCTGGATTCATCCAAACTCATATTAACACCTGAACACAGCCCACACCTGCTTTTCCACATGAACAGAGCCACATGATGAGAGTTGCACCGTTCCTCTCTCTGGACGGTCTGCAGCTGTTTTAGGGAAAAATGTTAGGGGTTCCGTAAGATAAAAAAAGATCCATATATGTGTAGATGACAGAAAACACAGAAACTCTGAACAAGATATATTTCACATCAACATGAATAAGTTGTTGCATAACCCTCATTTTTTATCACATCAGTATTTTCCTCTTACCTTACGCACAAAATTACTCTTTCCCATCTATTCAAGTCACATTCAATCAGAATTTCCCATGGATTAAAATCTGAGCTGGTAAAACGAAGAGGACGAGCCCATGTGTGACGCTCAATTAGTGCTCCCACGTTGAAAGTCATTTCAAGTAGCTGCATTGTTTCTCCTCTGGTTTTCAGAAAGTAAAAGATGTGATCCATAATGGATTGTGAAGCCAGATGAGCCCAATATATCTTTAAACTCTGATGTTTAATTGATTGGAGCAAGTCAATGTTCACCTTTTCTACACTAACAGGATTCCAATTACACTTTATGGCACCACAATACCAGTTTGAGTTTGTACAAGAAAACTTTTATGGTCTCGTGCTTGTTTTATGAAACGAAAAGAAGAAAATTGTCAGGTGACAGACAAGAGGAGAGAGAGAAGGAAGACACTGAGAATAAAAAGAAGCACTGGGGTGAATCTTGGCTCTGCTCGGTGACCCATTTCTCTAATCGCCCTTTAAACACGGTGAGGGGATTTATTGAAAGGAGATGAAATATGTCAAGTGAGTGAATATATGCAAGAGACGACATTATACTTTTAATGGGACTTTTCATGTTGTAATACCTCAGAAGAACAGCTGTGCCGGTTTCCTAATTACATTGTTTCAGCTCATTAAATATATGATTATTCCATGAAGAGAGATTAGGAAAGGGAATACGATAGAAAAAAACCTGACAAAGCTTTTGTCTCGATGGGCAGTCAAGCGTCCAACTGTTTTGCCCTTTGGAAGACATTTTCAATATGTTGAATCTGGATATAATTTCCCAGTGGCGATGCCAAAATTGAGACCGTATTGTCGCAGATTTGGATGCCTTTCATAGTTTTGCAACCACTCTCATGAACCTGCAGTGCATCTGTAGGCTCATAGTAAAGACAGAAAAATGGCAACTACGCAACTACTTAGGTTAATCTGATGTAAACGCCTACAAACGATGGTGACCATGCACATCCTGCACATATCATGATTATTATTATATAGTGTTATTTATGTTATTATTATTTCTATTACATACATATA
>OMNV01000989.1:0-10490 GCA_900303265.1 Brotula barbata | reverse complement strand
TTTCCATATTTATATATATATATATATATATACACATATGTATGCACAGAATCAAGATGAGTCCAACTTCTACACACAGCATGTTGTATAACTGCCGTGTGAGCCGTTATAATGAATAAATCAATTTGCACTCGCCAAATCTGTCTGTTACTCAAAGTGAGCAAACTTGTTGAATGATGTTGAAAATGTGGATGCGTTGCCTTAATCGCCGTATGAACAAAGTTTTTAAATGTAAATGCACCGAGTGGCCTCCAACTGTCTGCAGCTGATTTGAATGCAGCAGCATGAAGTTCTCTGGCTTCACCTCCATCCTCCTGATTGTTAGGCTTACTTTACCTAATGCCACGCTGTGTAATTGGGGATCATTTTGTGATTTAGCAGTGATGGCGGTGGAACTACAGCTGCAGACTCAAGACTCAAGAGCACCAATGAGTGGCACAGCTCCGTCAATGAGGACCAACCATGGCAACAGGCATCCACTCACCTCTGCTGTGTTTTAGGATTTCTTGGCACCTTCACTTATATAATCTGATGTTAGTAATCTTTATCACCCGGTGATATTCAATGAATGCATCGTTTAGTTGATTTTCAGGTCATCTATATGCAAAGTAGGTTAATGACTACTTTTTTTGGAACTTGGAGCCCGTAGGTGTGTGAATGGATCCTGATAGAACGCTAACATGTGCCTTAAAGATCCATCTAGATGAACTGCTGATATAAATCCATTGTATTTCATTTGATTTTGATATCTAAAAAGATGTTTGTTTAATGTGGACATTTAGTTATTTGTTACATAAACACGTAATAATACATATCGCAGTAGTTGCATTTCAGTCTTCATCAGGCTGTCATGTGATATGTTTATCATATTATAGATCATTATTTTTAAAGAATGATGGCAATATGATGTTTTGGCAAATTTGTGGACCGCTAGAATCTATTCACAATATTAAATTCCACACATAAGTAATCAATATTACCAATAACTACTGGGCTGAATCCTGGCTCAGCACACAAACCGACTTGAAACAGAGATTTCTTAGTTAAAATCAGACACATCTGTGATAATGCGTCAAATGATCTTCTAATAAAACGATATGAAACTCTTCATGAATATGTCACCTGTCATTATCAAGCAGAGGTGTGACACAACATATGCTCCAACACATGCCGGTGTGCCTCTGCTGTTCATTAAGCGGCTACAGTACAATGTGACTTGTGTAACATCTCCGCTCTCTGCACATGCTCGAGCTCATAGCTCAAATGATTTGTAATTACCTAATTATGTCTATGCAAATAGCAGCCTCATTTGCATAAACCATGTTTGGAGGCGAATAGACACAAGGGTAATGTTTTTTTTCCTGTCTAATTTCTTCTCAGTGAATATAGTTCGACGTATATTCAATATACCATCAGTCAAAACGTTGATGCTGTTCATCTCTCATCGATAATACAGGATGAAGTAGAAACAAAAGACTGGTTACAGAAGAAAGAATTAAAATATATCACCAGAATGCTGACGTAATCCAGTCTGACATTTGGTGTGTGGGTAGGTTAAATTAATGATATCGGCCGCCAATAATGTCCATAGGTAGACGGATTATGTGAAGCAATTCCTATTACAATTCATTTATTTATTAACAATTCATCCTCCTTTACGGAAGGTACCCCCACTCCCCCCAACTCTGTGACAGTGCTGTCACATGACAGATGTCTCACGGACGCTACTAATGTAGCGATCCCCGTGCTCTGGTGGAGGCCCATCTCTTCAGGGGGAAAGCAATAATCCAATTAGCTCGACACCGACTTCAATTATCTGATTTAGTTTGTGCAATCGACTACAGGTCACAGAGAATCAATAAAGACTTGGAAGCCTCTTTATTTAGACTCACAGTGGAAAAAGTCTTTATGTCGCTGTGCCATTTTAAAGCACGAGTGGGTATTAAAACAGCAACTTCCTCGTTTCGTCCTCGTAAATGGAAGCATACATCTAATATCAATAAACCTGAAATTGAAACCGAATAAAAACAGTAATTTGGAAGCTGGATTTAATTAGGTTTCTGCTGCAATTTTTCTGTTGCTTGATTCTGCACAGTACATACAGTAAAAAGCTATATCAGTCTGCTCTGAAATACCTCTCCCAACATACCTTCAGGAACACTAAAGCGCTGCATTTGATTAGAATTTGTGCTTCTCAGACTCCGATCTTATTATACTTGTGTTTTCATCTTTTTAAAAACCTGAACAAAGCTAATTATTCTGTTGGCTGCCCAGGCAATAAATTGGAGGCATTAAAACACTTTCATTATGGAGATTAAAAAAGCAACGGATGGCTGATTTCTTAAACTGATGAGTATACAAGGGAAAACAAATATAATTCTGCATGCAAAGTAATGCACACGCAAGATATACTGTACTCACTAAAGAGACAGAGGACCGTGTGCAGTACCCACAACCGCAGTGCTCCTACACTTGGTGCCACTGAGTACATTTACACGCTCTTACTAGGAGCGCTCGGAGCAGAAGACCTAGATTATGCAATTATAAATTGGTTATTACATTATGAATTGATTAAGTCAAGCGTGTAAGCGTCAGTCTCAAATCCACGTACATTTCCTCGCCCGGTGTGTTGTACGCTGACGACACACTCCTATTAATCTGATGTGTGACTCACATTTTTTTTTTTCTTAATCACAGTACAGACTAAATACCTTTTGCTCAACTCCATCGGTTAATATAATTCTGTTCCGTGTAAGAACGACGCTGAGGTCAAAGTGTCCTCAAACATTAAACAGCAGCGTGAGTGATGTGCGAACTGCGAAGTAACCGGTGTTACGGATCTCAGCCGCACCTGCCGTGATGACCCATTAGCACTATTGTTATTACTCAATGGCTGCAGTTAGCACACGCTAGCAGAGGAGCGATCACCTTGTCACATTAACATGCACATTAACCCCCTGACCATATCTATCTGCCATCACACAATCAACACATTCCTACCAATTACAACCAAATTAACATGCTAGGGGGCGGACAAGACAGAACACAATTTAAAGCCAGTGGAGAGGCCAGCAGTGAAGAATGAAGGAAATATTATTTCCTTAATTAACACGGCGTAATAAAAAGGAAATTAGAGTGTAATGACCACAGAGGAGCAGAGAGGAAGCAACGGAAAAAGAAACACATCTTTTGTGACGCCTGTCCCGCATTTACGTGGATCAGGAAGCTGTACGGGAACCCGTAGATTACAGACGCTTTACATCAACCAACACAACAACATGGTAGTCAGAAAGTATACACAAATATAGCACAAAACACAAGACTGCTTTATTAACTGCACCTCCGATCGTAAAAATAAAAGTGTGACGTGCTCTACATCACATTTTGCACGTATCGTCGCTCTTCCTCTGTTGGTTTTTGTGTGACCAGAGTATCAAAGCGGTCCTTGTGAGTAAGGAGGGTGACCTGAGGACGGTGATCCCTCTATTGCTGTGTTTGTGGCGTGCGGCAGATGCACCGCTGAGGACCTGTGGACCAGATTAGCACCTCGGGGGGTTACGCGCCGAAACCCAGCTGTGCCGTCTATACGACAAGAAGCAACACAACATCTATTCTGTCGAAACCTTCACAAAACCTCTGGAGACCGAGTCAAAGAATACCGATGAAAGGACTTTCCAGATAGTCCTCCATCTCTTTGTGTATGTGTGCCAACACTCGGCTGAAATGATGACAAAACGCAGGCGGCACATCAAAGGTGAGCTGTTGTTGTGGCGTGTAGGATGTGCCGTGTTGTGTCGTACGCGCACATCAGGCAGTCACTTAAAGAAGTGCTTGCCGTTCCCGTGAATTAACGAGCAGTTGGGAAGAACAGGCCAAGGCGGTGCCATCTGTAAATGTCACAGGCACTGCTTGCTCATTTTACACATCATTAAAGCCAATATTCCTAACCTGTATCAGAGCAATCAGGAGCAGGCCATTACTGCGACAGGGGCCCCAGGGGAACCACGACCAAACTCAGAAAGAAGAGAACGGGGAGGGAGAGAGAGAGAGAGAGAGAGAGAGAGCGAGAGGGAGAGCACACTCTTTATCTATCTGACACACACACACACACGCACGCACGCACGAACGCGCACGGCTGCACACTTTTACGCCCGCGCGCACACACTCAAACAAACAACAAGCGCACCTTCCAACTATAAACAAACACATGAAATCAGCACCAATACTACCACCCTAATAGCTAGCGCGTTTAACAACAGAGCAAAATGAAAACAGGTCCAATTATACATGTATCTGTGGGCAGTGTGTATAGAGCCCAAATGAGAATCTTGTTATTCCTTTCGCTCCGTACTGTGGTGCTCAGAAAGCTAAGCCATTACAAGAGCGGAGGCTCCAGGGACAGCTTTCGGAAATGAGAGCGAGTCAGGGAGTGACAAAACAAAGTATTGAGATAAACACCCACCATTAGCACAGGCAGTTAAACCTCCATTTCCTAATCCTCAGCTGGACTCCAGAGGATATTAACCCTTGGTAGACTAAGGTGCAGGACAATAGGATACTCCAATACGGTGGCTTTGCAATATATACACTTAGATGCTGTTTTGGCTGACAGAGGGTGCAGGCTAGCAGCTAGCACGAGCTCAGACTGCGTTCACGCTAAGACAGATGAATCTGAAAACGTCTTTTTTCTCCTTTTTGCCCTTTCAGTCGCACTAAAATGCTGTTTTCATCCATCAACTTTTTGGTCGATGATCTGCACGCCTATTGAAGAAATGTTTGCATTTTCAATTTTTGGTTTGGAGGGTCAACTTTGGTAAAAGATGATAAAGCTAGCGTGCACGAAAAACATTTTGACAGGAAAACATCTTTTCAGATTTATCTGGCGTCGCGTGGAGAAATTAGGACAAGTTTACAAGTTTGAGTTTTTCAAGCTCTGCGTCTCCTGACCAGGTAGCTGACTTCTACGAGAGTTTAGCCATAGCAACCGCAAATCTAATTCCCCACGTGTTATAAAGTCCAAAACACTCGTTAAGCTAGGTGCTAGCTAACTTGCTATCACACAAGACATAGAAATAAGAGATAAACTCATGAACAAGAAATCATACAAAAGCTGAACAAAACGCAGCAAAAAATACATCCATGTTTTGTGTCCCTTTGACAAATTATTCTGTATCTCTGGTCATTTTTAGAGACAGGAACGCGTTATTGCAGCAGGAGCGTAAAGCCAACGTCAGCATAATTAGTTTTATTTCCTTTTTAACTGAGGTTTGTCTCAAGATGTTTGGCGGGTGGAGTCCTCAATCTAATCTAATCTAATTTCACATTCTTTGGCAGGGAGTTTGGCCCCATCGTTGAACTAATCTTTGGATACACACACACACACACACACACACACACACACTCCGTTCCATCTTTCCTTACCAGTTGGCATGAAGTGTTCAACCGTTTTCCGTTCTTCGGTTGTGATTGTCTTTTCTTTCTATTCCTCTAATTGCAGATACAATCCAGAGGAGTGTTTCAAATTAAAATCAGCTCGTTAATAATGTAAAAATTTAATTACTATAACCTTGTTTAGGTCAGTTTTAATTCTCTAATTGTATTCTTATGAATCGTTCCGTTGGCCTGTTCCATTTCCGTCCAGAAGGTGCCTCGTAAATCTTAATAGGTTTGATTTGATTTGTGGCTTCCTCCTTCACGTCTCTCTCTGCTCACATTGGACACGTTAAATCGCCAAAACGACGAGCGTTTGATACACTTTCTTTAAAAGAGAAATACATTAATGATGCTCCCTGACAGTCTGCATTAATCAGAGGGGGCTCCCCCTGAACACAACTCTTTATCGGCCATCGATTTTCCAGTGGGTTTATGGCGAGCGACACACCGAGAGAGCTCGTCGCCGGGCGGCTGCTGGGAAACACATTACGAGGCTGTCAGTTGTCTCGCCATGCATCCTGCATCATTCTTTAAGCACATGAGAAGTTCATTACACCACACAGCTCTGACAGTGCATAGGATATTAGGGACCGTGTCCATTGTGTGTATCCTCGGTGGAGGTGTGGCACCGTTGACATAACGGAGAGTTCCTACATTATCTAAGTATGATTTTAAACTACTTACAAATAACAAATCTAAGGTTAAAGTTGATTTTAAAGCGGTTACCTCTTGACGAGGGCAGACTCTCGCCTATGTCATATTTGAATGATAGCTATTTCCGTGCACTTTCATTTTTGTTTTCTAAATACTGTGTAATTTCTGCTTTTTTTTAGAAAAAGATCAAACAGCATCACAGTAATGATTTGAGTCACGTGGGATCTTCCTTATAATTGCCGCCATACCTGCTAATGGCGCTGCAGCCGGTTTCTCCCGGCTCCCTCGCGCATCCCACACTTCCCACGTTGACCAGAATGATTCCTCACCTTAAGATGCTCACGTTGTTTTGATTTATGACGCTTCACAACAACTAAAATTCAATTTCCGCCTGCATTCCACGCTTCTGATTACCCCGTAAATGAGATAAACTGATAGCAATTTATTCAAAGATCCCACCTCACCCCTCTCTCCTCTTCTTTCAACAGGAGACACAACTCACACCCTCGACTTGGCTGAATCCAATATTTAAGCGATACGTCTGTATTCTGGAGCATTCAGCAGAACAGACAAGCTGATGCTAATAGAAAAGCTCGCAGAGAACAAAGAGAGGGATAAAAACAATGTGCCTGTTAGATGACGTGAGGAACATTCGGAATCTGCCTCCTCCACTCATTTTTACAGGCCGGAAAACAACTTTTCCCATCACGGACACACGCTGCATTGCACATATTCCAGGAAGCAATCAGACTTACATGATTCCATCTCACCTAGAATATTGACCAATGACTTTTGATCATATTTGAACCCCGCCAGTCATTAATGGCGGCAATCCCATTCTGTCTCTGGCTAGTGATGCTAAAGTGATACTGCTGTGTGACTACCAGAAGAGGCACATCTCTAACGGAGGACTGTCACAATCAGTGATTTTGATCCTCGTTTAAGCCACAAATTGTTTCAATTATTAATCAACAAACACTTGTATATGATATATAAATAGATGTGTATACGCTGAGTATGTAGGTCAGTGAGTCTGTCTCTTACTGTGAGAGAGACAAGAAGCAGAATAAAAACTACTCATTAATAACTAATAAAAATTTGAATAATCCTCATAATTCAACTAGTTAGATACGACATGATACAGTCATTGAAGACATAAACCCCTTAATGGTGCACTGTCACTTTAAGACAGAATGATGAGTTTTATTTTGGTTCCATGTGATGTAGCGAGTGAGGAAGCTGCAGAAGTTAGCTTAGCATGAGGCGCCGTCTTTGAATTTGACACTTTAACCGATAATAATAACCGAGTTTTGTACTTGAAATTACGTTTTTAATGAAGCAGCTCAATATGATGGCTTGGTAGTGACAGCCGTAAATGATGCCATAAAAACGTAGTAAAACATAAGATTGGCTGAGACTTTCGTGGGATTACATGACATATGGCCAAAATGTGATGCAAAAAAAGACAAAATCATTAAATCTAAGAGATGCTTCAACCAGAATACTCTTGCCGATGGGACCATATAGTGCCTTAAATGACAGACACACCACTTATCTCCTAGATGCTGATGATGTTCACACTAAACAATGTGGTCAACAGACCTATTCAGACTTTAAAGAGAAGCTGTCACAGACCATGATAAAAAAGTGTAATGATTATAAATGCCGAGCCCCATTTAGGAGGCGTCAATGCCATTGTTGTTGTTATCCAGCGTATCAATCTTGTTGATTGATCATCCCGCTCCGGTGACATCAGTTTTATGGCCTCTGAAATGCGTCTCAGTGTTTTCACAATGCCATCCAATTAGGGTACTCCATTCATCATTGGGCTGGAGAATCATTATTAATTGGGTGGAGAGCTGACTGCCACTCCCCTGCTGAGGAGGGCCACGGCTTCTGGAGAGGGGGCCATTCACGCTGAAGCTCAAAGAAATGGGGGCTGTGAGGGAGCAGCGTGCAGGGGCCCACATGGACACACAGGACCACGACCACCTATCATCCACTTTACGGTCTTTTAAAACGGACTGCAGATCAGCTGTCTCTGAAGTCATCACTTATGTTGAAAGAGACAAAGAAAAGCTTTGGATTCCACTTTCTATCATTCTGTGAAGTTCCCCCAAAGAGAGAGGGAAGAAGAACCAAGGCACAAATCTAATTATCTGCCTTTATTTTCCTGCCATATTCAAACTGAAACCATGAAAGCTTTGACGTTGTTTGGGCCACATGGTCTCGTTCAGGGAGTGAAGCAGAACAACGCCCACAGTGGTGCATACACAGGGAGGTTAAACGAGCCTAAATCGGCCTCACCTGTGAAGGGGCGTGGCTAAATAATTGGGCTACCCGTGATGAGCTAAATGAAAAACAGCTGTGTAGCAAACGTCAAGCTTGACTCAGTGGAATGTTCATTTATTATACCTCAACCACAGATCACCTCCCAGCTACGTTCTCCACACTTTACTCACTATATAAACTTTGTAAAATATTTTGTATGAATTGAAATTTTAAAAGGAAACTTAGGTTTGTATATTTTGCTTGATCTTACCTTCGTTGCCTGCAGACAGGCCGTCTGGCTTGGTGATGCCCGTGCTCTTTTTCCGTCTGTGTTTCTTGCGATTGGCGTGTGGCGAGGGAGGAGGTTCCAGCTTAGGACTCGTGGCACTGCCGGACACAGGTTCACTCATTCCATTGGCTGAAAAAAAGGACAGAGAACTGGTTGGTTTTTTGTTTTTCTTTCCTTTTTTGTCGCATTTTCTGCTTTTTTATGATAGTTACAGTAGAGAGACAGACAGGATGGACTGGGATGATATGCAACAAAGGGCATGGGTCGGAATCAAACCCACACGGCTGCATCACAGGGTACACGCTCTAACCGGTGAGCCACCATGGCACCTCGGAGCAGAACTTTAAAACATTTTTTGAAGATTCACTGCAAATACACAGTGACATGCAGCCATCGTCCCATTGGTTGGTTGTTATGATTAAGTCATGCCTTTATTCAGACTCACATTTCTTAATAAAACACTCTAAAATAGAGAATTAAAAAAACAAAACGTAATACAGGGAGAAATAAAGGACAGAAACTAGTTGAATAGCAAGTATAACTTTGTGATTTTTAAATTTCTAACTATCCACTACAGTTTTCTCTAATATTGTGCTTCATAATCATGACTTTGAATGGTTTTTTCTTAAATTAATGGACCCCCTTTGATAAACACTATCATTTTCTTGTGAAAATCAAGCAAAGTTTGCAGGGATATCGACTTTATATTTTGAAGAAATTGATATTTTTATGACTTTTGCACAAGGTGTACTCAATTATTAATTGATTACTGATGTAAAAAGTTCCATTCAATTTCATCCAAAGTCATTTGAAAACCCAGCACTGTTTAGTCTACTCAATTACCAATTAATTAACTGCTGATTTGGGGATTTTAATCCTCATAATCTCTTTGAACGAGTTGGAGTAAAGAAAACAACAAATGATTATGAAAATGAAATCTCTGACTGCTACACGAGTAGTGAGGAAACTTTTCTTTTAAATGAAAACAATCACAGTAATTAGAATTTGTCCCCTGTGATGTAGTTTGTGAACGTATGAATGCCTAAATGTTTGACGAGACCACGGTGAGAGTAGAATCAAAGTGAGGCTAAATAATGAAAGAAGTTTGTGAAGTTGGGCCGCGGTGTGACGGCTCCAAAGTAAGCGAGCTGCTGCGGCTCCAGACAGGGTGAAGGACAGGTACGAGGCTATCACCGAACAAATGGTTACCTCGGCTCGCCCCCGGCAAAGCTCTCGATATGTCTGTCTGAGACTGACAGGGGGCGAAGAGCTGGCTTTGTTTCTTGTAAGTGATTTTATAAATGTGATATTAACCTGTGGTACCGTTGGGCAAAGCGATAGGAGGGATGGGACGGTCGGAGGGGGGTGTCAGCTTGCCATCTTTCTGATTTCCTGACATTTGACATCACTTTCCCTTCTTTCTCCCTCCGGATGCCATTATGAATCTGGGAGCGGGGGCCAGGAGCCTCAGGGAAGGAGGGAGGGAGGGCCAGAAGATGGGCCCCATATTGCTCTCCTCTTACCACCCTGTGTGGTGCTGGCAGCCTCCTCCATTGTCTCCCATCAAAAGCTCATTGTAGTGTGGCAAACTCCATTCATTTCCCTGTGCACCGTCCCAGCCCCAGGGGTGGAGTGCAGGAGGACAAGGGGCTCAGGGATTATTGCTGTTGTCGTTGCCAGTTGCACATGCTATAATGTGGCGCACTGTGCCATTAGCCAGTGTACAACATTAGGCCTAATTCGGTCATTACCTTTAGGGAGATGGGGCTGTCTTAGAGGAGTAAGATGAGCTCAGCAGGGGTTTGAAGATGCTAAAGTGTGCGTGTGTGTGTGTGAGTGGGGG